>CM035109.1:67838621-68084555 GCA_020205505.1 Panax japonicus | reverse complement strand
GAAAGAGACCGTGGTATGGTGGTAAATTTGTACAAGAATTCTCACTCAAGAAAGTTTGCTGGTTATAGGAAGAATTTGTCGTAAATAAATGTACATACTACTACCTCCAGTTTCAAATATAAAGTCAAAATGCAAACAAAATGTTCACTTGGCAAAAAAATTAAAATGTTATCACATTTTGAAACTCAGGAAATACTACTCTGTTCTTAAAATATTATCGTTTAAGGTTTTAACAAAGTTAAGAAGTATCATTTATCAAGTAAAATTTGTTTGAAATTCCATTATTACTCTTTATGAAAGTTGAAAACTATTAATACAAGGAGATAATTTTTTGGGACAATGAGATAAGGTAGGGTAAATAAGTAATTATTATCCTGAAAGTTATAAGCGACAAATTTTTTAGAACAAAACGATAATCTTTTAGGAACGGGAGTAGCATATATTGCTTATATTTCAATGGATTCCGACCATTATGTATTTGGGTTTGGATATTTATTAACAGCTTGAGTTTGTCTAATATTTTGGTCTCATGCCCATGTTATAGCAATTAAAGAAAAATAATAGTTTCACAAATTTCTTAATAGTAGTAATTGGACTCCATACTCATGGTTGAGGGAGCTTGGAAATATGAAATTCCACTTGTGAAAATATTAATTCCCTAAAAAATTTAGTTGCTAGACAACAATATTTGATGTGTGAATCATTATAGAGTGTGAAGTATATTAATGAATATATCAGACATGCAGAATTAACCACAATTTAATTAACTTCTGGTTAATTTTAGTATATTGTGTGGTATTTACTTGTTATTCTTTAATTTATATGTAATTGTGTTCAATATTTGATTCTAAATGAGTTGCAAATATTTTAAGAAGTGAATAAAATAAATAAAAAAAAGGTTTTGATGATTTTGCCCCATTTGAGGCAAAGATTAAAATATTCGTTCAGTGGTAATATTATGGAAATTGTTAAATTCACATTTGAAAATGTTATTTTCACAACAAAAGTGTAGTTATAGATCCTATTACGACGGTTTTCATTGTCGCTATACATCTACAGCGACACTTTTATTATAAAATAACAAAAAAAATATGAATTTAACAATTCCTAATATTATTTGGGGTTAAGTTCAGATGACCACCTGAGGTTTAAGCGGTTTCCCACTTAACCACCTATAGTCAGTAAAGCTACATTTAAACTCCTGACTTTTTGAGTTGAAGTGAAAACGTCACCTTTTTCATCCAACTTAACCGTGCGTGTATATCAAACGCCAGAAGCGCGTGAAAAAAACTATAACAATTAAAAAAAACATGATAAATGTCTGAAATACCCTTCTTCTTTCTCTCTTCTCCTCTTATTCTCCAACCGATCCCTCTCACCTACATCGTTTCTCTACGCTTGCCATTTTCTCTCTCCTTTCTAACATTCTCCGACCTCTCTCTCATCTCCAAAATGTCAGTCGACTGCAACGGCATCACCTGCGACGACGTCAACCAGCCCTACCACAAGAACAATTACGTTCTCAACCTCAATCACACAAACCCTAGAAAATCAAGATCCCCAACAACCCAGAAAATCAGACGGAAGATCCACAAGTTCAAGGAGCTAGAAGAGCAAGAATCGGTTCTGTTCTGTTTCCCCCCCCCCCCCCCCTCCGATTGCAGATCTTCAAACCCACTCCTAATGATCTTACCCACCAACAACCCTTTGTCCATTAGAGCAGGGGATGGTTTTTTTGAAAATTCGCAATCGAGAGCTGATGACTCGGATAGTTGGTGTCAAATAAGAGTTTGTTCCATCCGAAGTGGGGAGGTATGAGAGGTAAAGAGGGGGATTTGAATCAAATGGTGGTGGAGCTGATTCGAATAATTGGGGGAAGAAAAAGGAAGATGAGGGACGAAAATTTCCCCCCCTCATAATTCTTAATTTTCGGTTTGACTGTGTTTTGGTATTTTCCCCCCTCATAATTCTGGCTTTTTCTTTGTCCTTTTTGACTGGGTGCCATATTGGGCTTAATTGGAACTCTTATTTTTTCTAAATTGGTCACAAACGTAGAATGCTCTTTTGATTGTCAGGTTCATTAAGGTTTGTGTTTTATCAATTAGATTGCTATTAAGTAGGTGAAAGTAATGGATTTTTTTGTATTGGCATTTGATCCAAAAATCTCTGAAAATGGTTGTTATAATTATCTATGGAATATTCACCAACTCTAATAGGCGAATTCTTGGACCTGTGTTGGGAAGAGGAGTTTTGGTAGTGGGAACCGGCATCTAGACTGGTGGGGACTGCTGTAGTCATCCGCTATAGATTCCGACTTCAAAGGAGATTTTGTTGCTTCTGATAGCAGTTAGTGGAATGCTGGTGGGTTAACCCCGCTGAGGACTGTCCGGAGTGATGGTGCTGGCCATTAAGCTTCATTTAGAGTGTCTTTTTAAATGTATAGAACCGAAGGACCACTGCTATTTAAGAAAGTGGTTTTCTGGTGTAATTTAGGAATTTGGAATTGTTGTGGTTTCTATTTTGAGAGAGATTTAGGGGTTGATGTAGCTTTCTAATTTTGGGACAAATGGAGATAATAGATGCAAGACTCAGACTCAGTTGTGTTATATGATGTGGTAATATTAGCTTTGTTGGGGTCAATGTTGCATTCAACAGACGGTCATTCTCGTTTCCTTTTTTCTTTTGTTGTAAGAAAAATTCAGAAACTGATTAAGATGTCCTTGTATATTTTTAGCCATGAAAAATATTGGCATGTAATCTAATTTTTGAAGTTCCTTGCCGATTTACCCCCCTGCTCTGATCCTACTTTTACTCCTTTAGTGGATGATCATGTGTTATCTAAATTTATCAGAAAATTCAACCATTCTTTTTTAGCAACTATTTGTCGTTTATAAGGAGGGTAATTAAGTCTTTATCTAATTTAAGTAACAGAGTTATAACAGAAAGCAGTTATTCACTTTAACTCAAAAAGTCGGGAGTTTAAATGTAGCTTTACTGACTACAGATGATTATGTGAAAAAGCGCCAAAACCCCAGATGATCATCTGAACTTAACCCTATTATTTGTAATCAAAACCATGCATCTATAGCCCCATCATAAACGACGTCATCATCAAAGACATTTGGTCCCAATAGTATTACTCAATCTAGGATAACAATGAGGTCAGGGTATCGAGAAAAAAAAGGATGTCATCACTTTTGTTTTTATATTTAGGGGGTAAATGAGTCAAATAGAAGCGAATAAAGAGATGCTCATTTTTGAATTCTTTTTGAAAAATTCTACTCATATTTGACTTGTATTTATTACTCGAATTCGGATCGAATTATATTCAAACTACTCGTGAGCTTTAAATTTAAGCTAGAATTCGAGTCTCCACATAATAACTAATTTTATAATAAATATAATTATAAATTGAATTTGTTATTATACTTAGAAAAGAGAAAATATATTTACTATTACACTTTACAAATATAAAATCACAATTAAAATTAAAAACAAAACAAGTTAATAATAATAATTAATTATCCTAATTTGATTTAATTTTGTATATTATAAGAGAATGTATCGAATATCTAATCGCATTTGTATCAATCGATTATATATCGAATCACAATCAATTAAATGAGTCGAATATAACATTACTCAAATTCTACCTATATTTTTATTCGAACAATTTTTTATGCTCAAATTTAGATCATATTATTAACAAATACGAGCCTCTCTCGTATTTTTTCGAGTTTGACTCGTGTACAGCCTTTACTTTACACTTTGTTTCGAAACTGAAACAAGTTATATAAATATCACACAAAAATTGTTGTTGTTGTATTTTTTGTTGCTAAATTCAAAAATTGTTATTGCTTCTCCTTGAGTGAATATTTAGTCTTTTGAGATTGAGCACTAAACATTATGAAGCCCAGAAATTTCTGATTTACATACCAGAAATGGTGGCAGAAGCATATACCCTGTCTTTGCTTGTGAATAGATAAGTCGATAATCAATGGATTCTTCATGTTAACCCATAAACCATATACCATTTTTTTTTTCAGAAAAAACAAATTCACAACAAATGATCTTCACATCCTCGTATTTTACGAAAATGAGGATTGATAAAATATATATGTGATTCCTATTGTGACATTAATTAACTAGGTACGTACTTAATAAAAGAATGCAGTTTTTGGATGGAGAAACCCATTGACATTTCATAGAGCAAGAAAGAATCCTTTAAAACTATCACCCACTTCTAATGTTTGTATCTGTTTTCCGCATCTTAGGGGCTTTGCCTCTCTCCGCGTTATTCAGATTAGTGAAAAGCTTTGTCAATTCTAATCGGTTTGCAGATAGAGCATAACATGCCTCCAACTCCATCCCCATCTCCTGACCTCCAAACAATTTAGGAATGCAGAGCTCTGACGCAACTAGAGTTGGAACCCACCCGGTAATCCTTCAACAAGATCAGACTTTTTTCAGTGGTGAGAAACCCCTGTAAATTAACATTGGCAGGACTGGACAGATTTAATTATCGTCTCCTGAAAATTGTACAATTTTGGTTTATAGAGGGCTGACTACTGAATCAAAGTTCATTAATGGCAGATAAATGAGAGTTGCACAACTAATTAACTTTTTATGCATTACCAACCAGGAAATGCAAACTTCTATTCAGTTGTAAGCAAAATAATTGTAGCATATTAATCAGAACCAATCAAGACGAATGAACCACCTCGTGTAACAAAAAGAAAACCAATGGTTTACAAGTCAACAGAGTGAACCATGAAAATAATAAGTAACATATTTCATTTATTAGCTTCGAGGCCTTTACAACTTTTTGCTCAGTAAAAAATGTACACTAGAATATACAAACTAACAATACTAAAGAAACCTATAACTTCAGAAACACAATGTTTTCTCCAACTGTTTATAAAACAGAAGGAATATGATATTGGGTAAAAGACAATTTCGGAAGACATGTCCTAAATTGATTATAATGAAAAACCTTAAACTGCACAACCCCAATTCAAAAATTGTCTACCTCTGGTTTTTTTTTTGTTTCGTCTCATTGAGCCATTCCACCCTCACCAGCTGTAAATTCAAGACTAAGCTCTCTTCAATCATCTTATTATGTATCTGAAAAACATACCGTTGCAAGAATTCCAGCAAAGTCAGATATACAGGTAATCAATGACGTGGAATGGAGGTATTAGCAACCAATCAAACTCCAACCTGAATCAATTCAGTCCTATGATCCAAGCAAATGCTTCCGGAGGCCATTTGTAAATTGAGGCTGCATCAATTTCGCATACATACCTCTCTTTTCAATTAGAGAATAATGAGTTCCTTGCTCTACAATTTTTCCTCCATTAATAACCACAACATTATCAACATGTCTCATCACTGCTGCTCTATGAGCAATGATGATAGTTGTTTTGTTCCCCATAATCAGCGTGTCAAGAGCCTCCTGCACAGCCCGGCTCGACTCGCATTCAATTGTGGAGCTCGCCTCATCCAGTAATAAAATGGGTGCATTCTTTAGCACCACCCGAGCAATTGCAACTCTTTGTTTCTGTCCTGGTGTTAAATCTACTCCTCCAATACCCACATGGGTGTCATAACCATGAGGCAAGCTGCTTATGAAATGATGAGCATTTGCTATTCTTGCTGCCTCTTTCATCTCAGCTTCAGTTGCATTATGTCTTGCATATATGATGTTCTCTCTAATTGTTGTTGAGAAGATTACAGGTTCTTGGTGAAGTAGACCCAGGTGGTTCCTCAACCATCTCAAATTGAACAGTTGAAGATCCTTTCCATCCAATAACACTTGACCAGCGATTGGATCATAAAACCTCTCCAACAAAGAAATTATCGTACTCTTTCCTGAGCCAGAAACTCCAACCACCGCTATGGTTTGCCCTCCATTTATTTTAAGACTGAAATCGCTCAAGACCATCACCTTTGGACAGGTGGGATAACAAAAATCAACATTTTTGAACTCAATACTTCCATAGACATTAGTGGGCTTCAGTGCAGAGCTATCATCTGGGTCAATTTTGGGGACACGATCAATTATATCAAAAACCGAAATGAGTGATTCTCGCCCTTTAAATATGTAAGGGGCCAGGCCAAATGGTTCCACCACAGCAAAGGTTGCAAAAGAGAAGACCACGTACTCTTTGAGAGCTGCCGGTAGATCAATATAGCCATTTTTTACGGAAATAGCAGTATACCAAAGTAGGAGAGCATTACAGGCAAAAAGAAGAAACTGTGAAAAGCCAAAGGCAAAACCAATGGCCGTTCCATGGAGGACACATTGCCTATATATTCTCCTCAGCTGCAACCCATAAAGTTCCAGTACCTTATTTCCAGCACAGAATGCCACAACAGCATACATATTTGTAACGGCGTCCTCAAGGACCAGAGATGCCTTCCTGTGCAGCTCTTGCATTCCCCTTGAAAACCCAGAAACCCACATTTTCTAGAAAAGAAAATATGGAAACAAAACAAATTCAGTTACGAGTAAAATAATAAGAAACAACTTCAATACCTACATGTAATAACTAATAACCAGCTGTTTAGTAACAAAACTAATTTCTTTTAAAAATCAGCTATTAGAGAGGGGGAAATATATTTAGACACTTCTTCTAGCAAGTAGCCTCTTATGTACTAGCAAAACATGTGAACAAAGTCGCATTAGCCTATGAAGTATGGACTATGGAGACAGAATCAACACATGGCATGGACATGAGAGCACCACAACAAACATACAAGTTTGTAAGTATATATTATATATGGAAAATATTACCTTATAAAATACTCCCTCCGTGCCAAATGAGAAGATTATTATAGACTTTTCAAAGTCAATTTGAGACATTTTCAAACTCAAAATTAATAAGATTTATTAATAATTATGAAACAATAAATCTTATAAGTAGTAGTATCTTTTAGATAGTTTATAATATACATCATTGTATTGACTAAAATTAAATGAATCATTGTCAGTTTAGAGTTTGAAATATCTCATATTGACTTCAAAAAGTCAATAATGATCTTATATTTTCGAACGAAGGGAGTATATTTATAGCATTATGACGATAACATTAGTTTTGTCACAATAGGAATTTACACTACTTACGATACACGATATACAATACTTTAGTTTCTTACAAATTAATATGATAC
The DNA here is from genome assembly GCA_020205505.1 of Panax japonicus. Classification (NCBI taxonomy): domain Eukaryota; kingdom Viridiplantae; phylum Streptophyta; class Magnoliopsida; order Apiales; family Araliaceae; genus Panax; species Panax japonicus. Next base: position 68,077,382 of record CM035109.1, on the reverse strand, counting down.
AAGAACAATTCGGTCTTAATCGCTAGCGTATTAGAAAGTGAGTCGTATCTTACCATACGTCACAGTTCGCACGTATGATACGATTTACAAAAAAGTTGATACATTTTTAAGTTAAATGTGAAAACCTGATAAGAGTTAAAATAACACATTAAAACCTCTTTTTTTCATTAGAAGTATTATCTTTTTCAAAAACTTTGTTCTCACTTTCTTTTTTTAAGTCTCGTACTTGTACAGAGACATAAATACGTAGTTCTGGTGTTTTCTTTTACTCTACACTTTCCAATTTGGGATTAAATGAGAAGAAAGTCAAAAAACATAAGTTTCTTAACAAAATTCCTTGAATAATGCATGCATCTTATGAAGATTTATGAAACACTAAAATATGGCATAATGGGCTCACAGATGCATATGAGGTATGTCATCCATAGCAATCGCAAAATATATTCCAATTTCACAATATATTATAAGTGAAAAGAGTCGGTAATTGCTGAACATTAATTTCTAATTTGTAAATAACACGAACATTAGTCATATTTTTTATTAAAAAAATAAGAAGAAAAGATATAGTAACACATTAGGGATATTATAGGGTTGTTGAGTTTATAGATTACAATGCACAGTATATAATCCAAAAGAAAATCAGAATTAACAGACACTGATATTTCAATATAAAGCATAATGATATGAATGCAAACCTGTGCAATGGCGGAAACTGTGAGAAAAGGTAGAGTTGCCAAAGCCACAAATGCCAATTTCCATCCCAGTAAAATCCCAATAGAAACAGCTACAACAACAGCTGCTCCCTCTTGAATGAAAATAGAAAGTCGATTACTGAAAGCAGCTCGCACAAACGTGGCATCATTTGCCAAGCGCATGGATAAGATGTCAACACTGTTCTCATCTTTATCAAACCATCCAACTTCATTGCGCAGCATTGCTGAATAGGAATGAAAAAATATAGGCTCCAAAATTTACCTCCATGCTCAAAAGAAACAAGGACAATAGAAGATAACGGTAAAATATTTAAGGATATGCTCGGCACAGGGAAGAAAGCTCTCACCTGAGAACATCATTCGCCTAACTCTCTCAGTCATTTTCTCCCCCATTATGCCAAAATAGAAGTGCTGTAAAAAATTGGCAAATACTGTTACCAGTCCCATGCATGTGATGATCAAGCACCATTTGTTCACTTCATAACGCAGGTGATGACCTTCAGCCCTATAATAGGCCGTCGCTATCAGTGCAATCATAAAAGCAAGGAGAGGATTAAAAGCTCCAAAAAGAGCAGCCCCAGCACCTCCTAAAACTGCATAAAGCCACTCTGTCAAACTGAGCTTCACAAGCCTCCAGAAAGATGGAACTTTCTGAAATGTTCCATCAGTTTTCTCCTGTTTTGTTGGCATATCACTGAATTGATTAATAGGACTGGAGGTCTTTGAATGAAAAAGTTCAATTTTAGGGTCACATGTCAAGAATACTGAAACAGTGGATTCAGGGTCTGTAGCATTTGAAGTTTGTTTTTCTACACAAGTGTCATCAAGACTGGGTAACTGAGGTAATCTAATTTCAAAACCCTCCTGCGATTTTATAAACAATAACTTATCAGCTTCATCCTGTTTCTCTGAAGGTTTACTCTGAACAGTTGGTGCTTCCTGAGAGCCATCTTTTGGCTGAATGGCAAGGACCCTATTACCTCTCCCAAGAGAAGAAGACTTGATCATCATATTTGAAAATGAAGATTCTTGACAGCTGTTACTTGATGATAAATCTTTCTTTGTTTGGAAAGTTCTCTCCTGGTTTCGATTTGGCATCCTAGAGAAGGACCCAGAAAATATTAATCACCAAAGAAGGATTAATAATTTAATACCATTCCAAATTACAGTTGATGTAGGAAGTGTAATTTTATTAGGAACTGGAAAATAAAACAGAGAAAGCAAGCTATGTTTCTGAAGTAGATGAGAGCTTTTGATTAGGTGTGTGTAGTTCGTGCGCGGCAGGAGAAAGCCAACTGGGACCTCCAAGGTATTCAGACCATTAAAAGAGAGATTCCTCACTGAGGTAGTAGTTTCATTGTGTCTGTTATATAAGTTCTAGGGTTATAATTTAAGGCTCCTCTATCTGTTTTTCATATCAACACGACTATAGAACTAAGCATACTAATGTTGATTATAATGAGTTCATATCAAGAAGGCAATAGAATTCAATATGTTTGTTTGTGCTCGTAAGGGTGTACATTAGTTACAAGCGGGGGCATGTTTAATGTGTGCTGAGGTGCTCTAGGTTCAGGTTGTTTTTTTAGCATTTCATTGGGTGCATTTGAGGCCCGAGATAATCAGATGATTCCCCCCCCCAGGTGGCTGATGGGGCCTAACTGAGACCCCCTCTGGCTAACGAGGGGGTGAGAAACCACCTTGGCGCTTGGCCAGGTTTTTGACCCTAATTACGGGTAACTTCATTCCATCTCTTATTTTATGTTCTATAAATGTTATACAAGGTTTTACATTTTTTATAACATCATTTATATCAATTCCAACATATATCCACCATGCTCAGGTTAGTCATTAGTTTATGCAAGAAAATATACCTTTCGGGAAAATTCACCACCTCTTCATATCTAAGCAGCTCTGCATATAAGCCATTCAAGCCTGATAATTCATCATGAGTGCCCATTTCAACAAGTTGACCCTCCTCCATCACAGCAATATAATCAGAGTTCTTTATCAGGCTTAAGCGCTGCGCAATTATGATAGTTGATCTTCCCAACATAATGGCATCTATGGCATCCTGAACAGTTGTCTCAGTTTCAAATTTTAGGCTGCTAGCAACTTCATCAAGCAAGAGAACACAAGGGTTTAAAAGCACTGCCCTAGCAACAGAAAGTTTTACTCTTTGTTCTTCAGTCAATACCAAACCAGCTCTTCCCACCTGACATGTATATATTAAAATAAAACTAAGAGTACTTCAATTTTTAAAACCATAATGTGCTTCAAGTCAACATCAGTACTTTATACCTTAGTCTCGTATCCTTTTTCAAGAGAACTTATAAAGACATGTAGACGTGCTACTTTAGCGGCCTCTTCAATCTGATCTAAAGTAACATTGACCCTACCATAAGCAATGTTATCTACTATACTTGAACTCAGCAAGGCAGGCTCCTGGATCACAAGTCCAATTTGACTTCTTAACCATTCTAGTTTCAGATTTTTTATATTTTCTCCATCGAAAAGTACTTCTCCTGCACAAATAAAGAATGGAGATTTCAAAACCTAGAAAGCTAGCACAAAAGCAGGAATAATGGGCAAGGAGACTAGCGTATGCAATACCTAAAGTAGGGTCATAAAAGCGTTCCATGAGTGGAATTACACTGCTTTTTCCTGATCCAGTCCTGCCAACAAGCGCCACTGATTTTTTAGCAGGTACAGTAAGATAAAACCCGCTTAATATGGGTATTTCAGGACGAGAGGGGTAACTGAAATAAACATTCCGAAACTCAATAAATCCTTGCACAGAAACTAAAGTACTTCCATCTTGATTGACAGAAGAACTTGATCGGCTCATCATCTCATACAATCTATATGCAGCGATTCTCCCTTGCTCAAATGAATAGAGATTTGTCGCTGCCTGATTCATCCCGCTGGAAAGTAAAAAAAAACTGAAATCAGAGAGGGGGAGAGGAATTAAAGAGTCGGAATAAATCCCTGTACCAATGCTTACAGGCCACTTAAGAGTACAGCAAAAAGAGCTGCAATGATTTCACCACCACTGGCTTTTCCACTCGTAACTAGGAACCTCCCAACCCAAAGTTGTAAAGCACATAAACAAATTGAAAGTCCATATGTGAGTCCAAGACCAAGTCCTTGCACAAGGCTAACCATTATACCATATCTTAGTGTTGCTTGAAGAGAAGTTGCATAAGAATACTTGGCCAATGGTTCATTGGTAAATGCATATAGTGTTCTACTGGAAGACACAGCCTGCACATACAGACAGCTGAGTTTGTAAGGAAAAAAATTTAAAACCAAGTGTTGAAAGATAGGAACCACATATTTTTCATCTTGGTGTAAATTACAACCATAAGTTCATAACTTTAGCAATTAAAATAAATCTTGAGAGAAATCACATTCTAGAAATAAATAGCACTCCTAAAAAGACTTGATGTTTGATTGCATCTTAATGCAGCTTAACAACTCATCTCTTAATGCATTTTAACGGCCCACGTCTTTGTATTAAAAGGTCCTCTTATTAGTTAAGATACAAATATGAGTCTTAACTATTCAGAGGACCTCTTAATACAGAAATGTGGGCTCTTAAGATGCATTAAGAGGTGGACTGTTAAGATGTATTAAGATGCAATCAAACACCAACATATATTAAGGTGTATTTATCCCTTCATGTTAAAAGGAAAATCTCTAGATAAACACACGTACACATAGAAAAATGAAGGAAACAAAGAATAAGTACATGTTAAATTACTCTAACACAAAATTCGTTAATCCATTCCAAAATGAATTCCTCCCAGAAAAATGGAGAGACTGATGGGGTTTGATAAGATTTTAGTATGAAAATTTCAAAAGAGTTTTTTTATAAGTACATACGTTGAACGGTGTGCATGGGATTAAAGAGGCAGAATACCCGGACCATTTTCTGATATAGTTAGTGATGGAACACAAGTTTTGTTGATAGATCACAGGTTTTGTTGACAGATCCAAAGAGTATACATAACAGGCTCTATATAAACACAGAATGAGTGGTTTGTGTGCATTGTTCAAATTCGAGCTATTTAGAATTAAGTTGTTGAGAGATTTGAGATAAGGCTGGTGGGGTGGGTGATGGTAATCTTTCTAAAGGTGACAAATCAGTCCTAATTAAAAGCACTCTTTCTAGCTTGCTTGTTTACTTTATGTCTCTCTTTCTGCTTCCACCTTTGGTTCGCCCAAGGCTTCATAAGCTCATGAGAGACTTCCTACAGAGAGGAAATGAAGGGGGGAAGGGGAGTATAACTTAGTAAACTGGGAGAGTTCCGTGGAAGATCGTTGGAGCTTTGTCAAACATGAGTTTAGTAACCAGGATGGGCCGAAGTAGAAAGACCGTATATTCAGCATAAGATGTATTTATTCACCCCTGCAGATAGAGATGGGAGAGGCTCCGCATACTCATGGATATCAATCATATGAAAGCACCAAAGAGTGTGAACACCTTTGGCATAGATGTCAGATTAAGAAATCTTCACGAAACATATCTTGAGGTGGACAGTTAGAATTTGAATGTAGATAAACTTTAAGTGTGGAAAACTTGTATATGTGAGGGACAAAAGATTCATATTGCTTATCAGCTTATGGTGTTTTAAGATGGAAATTTAATAAAAGTAAAAGTAATCCGATACAACTTTAATTTTCATGGAATATCCTTGCTAGGCATGCCACAAAATCCCCAAATTAAACCATAAACCACAAAAGGGGAAACTAACTATATAGGATTGAACTCAAGGTTAACAAAGATAGCACGCACGCGAGAAAGAGGGAGATGGAGAATAAAAATCTGAACATTCTCCCTGTAGAATTTGTTGTTTTGCAGGAGAAGATGATAGTGGTGTGCAAGACTTTAAATGTCGCATATCTTAGGATCTGCTGTGAGCAGCAAAAATGAGATTCAGGGCTCTCCTAAACTTTCAATACCTAACATATGTACCAATTTAGAAGCAGTGGTCATTTGCATGTCGTCTTCCCAGATTTGTTTTTCATAACTCTGGAGATTCTACTATATTGTGAGCACATTGTTTTCATCAATACTGTTATTCAGGTTGAACCTAATCCCTCAAAACCAAAGGCAATTTTTAGTCCTCCTTTTTCTTCTGCCGTTACTTTAAGTTAAAAGATATTGTTTTGTGGGCAAGCATTCTTGCTTAGCCTCAAAGTCAACAGCAAAAGTAAGATGCTGCGAGTTGTTCTTGGTAAATGATGGAAAGAGTAATTACAGTAAGTCTAAAGCATCATTTAAATAAATTAAGGGAATTGATATTTCCACAAGTAAAAATGTTAATTCCACAAGTATTCCTCCCATGAATAGTAAATAGGGTCCACTTTCATGTGAGAGAGGACCTTGTGGAATTAACATTTTCACTTGTGGAAATTTCAATTCCCTAAATTAAAAAGACTTCACCGGAATAGAAGCAGTGAACTAAAAAACTATAACCTGCTCAACAATACTTGCAGCCTCAGCATATGCATCTTGAATGTTTTCTGCAAGTTTCTGGAGAAAAATGTTTGATATTCCCCCTACAGCAACAATAAATGGACCTGCAGCTAACGTAATAAGAGCAATCTGCCAACAATTGACAAATCCGATGACAAGTCCACTGAAAAATGTTGCCATGTTGTGGATATAATTTCCAACCTGAGACCATAATAAATGTTAATCATGCAATCATTCACAAGGCATTGCAAGAACTGAAGCAGATTCAAAAGTGACTTCATCCAAAAAGAGGGAAAAATAATCTGTTGTCAAACACAATTTATGGAATCCAAATCTACCTTTTCACTAATAGCAGATTGAATGATTAGCACATCACCTAGAACTTGGCTCACAATATCCCCATTGTTCCCATATGTGTCAAAAAAACTCATGTCCTGGTTAAGTAATACTTGGACATACTTTGACCTAACGACAGCGGTCTGCCTTTCCCCGGTAACCGTCCAGCATGAAACCTCTATTACATAAACAGAAATAATATTAGAGACGGCACAAATAAGCTTCAGCTACAGATTGATGGTTTAAAACTGAAGCATCAACAAAATCTTCTTGCTTACCAACCCAACCTGCAGCAAAAACACCTGAAGCTATATACATAATGTACAGCGCGTGCTGCATACAAACAAAAACAAATTTTAAAATCATATATGGAAAATTTCAGCATCATATGAAATCTATATGTCATGACTGAAACTGCTTCAGATAATATATTCCAAAGGTTGATGAGATCAAGGCTCCTCATTCAGTGAAAATTTTGACCATTATTTCCTATACGCTTTGTCACTAGCTCCAAACAGTTTTTATATTCACTTTGTTTTACTTTTGATAAGCTGGCAAGTTCAACTATAAAGCATATAAACCTTGAGCGCCTTTGTATATTATACAAGGAAGACATAATTCATTCCCAAGACAATTTTACACATTGTTTTGCAACTTTAAATGCAAGCTAACATTCATATACAAGTGTTATGACAAACTTACAAGGCAACAGAAAAATTAATAGAAAACCTTGTTACAATTTTCTGCAAGCGTACAAGTAGGCTTGCAGTAATCAGTTTATCATATTCCTTAAGTTGTGCCCTGTTACGGACACTAGATCTCAAGACTGATGAAGACACCCTCCCCTGTTAGCCTCAAGATTTGCATTTATCCCAAAGTTAACAAATTGAATACAAACTCTTTCACACAGAGGAGTACAATTGACTGATGCATTCCTAGTGGTGCATTCACAAATTATATGCATTTACTTAGTTAATTGTTTAACATAATAAGTGATTCAAAGTTTCAAACCTAAATCATGCATAGCTGCAGAAGCAAGAAATTTCACCAGTTGAGCAATTTTTCTCAATTGCAGAATAGATGTAAAGTAACCTGTAGTTGTGAAGCATATTATCACAAATTGGAAACCAAGTTCATACTTCCAATTAGTAAAGTAAACTTTTTTACAGAGAATAAAAAAAATGAACTTCATAATTCCCTATCACTCCTCTCTAGTATTCAATGGCTAAACACATATTTCAGATTTTGGCTCGAGCTCATATTGAAGTACAATATGACATATTTTGGAGTACATATGCAAGCAAATGCAAGAAGGGAAGATTGAAGGGTTTTCAATGCCAAGTTGGATGTATGTTCTGTTGGGGAAGAATCAAAGAGCTCGCGCTACCCAAGGCATTAACATACGTGTTTGGAACCTAACTTGACCCAAAAGCTTAAGCCATTAGGTCTTGGGCCCATTCATGTATATTAATCCTTCACTCTTTCACTATTTATCTGATGTGGGACTCCAACTCACTTGTGATATCTTAACAATCTCCCCCTCACAAGTGAGTTTCATCAAATTAAGAGCTCCCCCTCACTTGAACACACTTCTCTTCAATCACCACACACCAATTCTTGGCTAACTATTCTGGGTCAACATCACCATCGAGAGCACCTTAAGGGGAAAACACCAACCCTTCATCGAGAATTCACCACCATCGCGTGTCTTTTGAAGAGGCTCCATTGTGTATCTTTTAAAGAGGTTCACTAGCCCAGGATCAAACTTTCGTAGCTTTGATACCAGTTGTTGGGGAAGAATCGGAGAGCTCGCGCTTACCCAAGGCATTAACATACATGTTTGGAACCCAACTTGGCCCAAAAGCTTAAGCCATTAGGTCTTGGGCCTATATTAATCCTTCACTCTTTCACTATTTATCTGATGTGGGACTCCAACTCACTTGTGATATCCTAACATGTTCTTGGCTTGGAACTTGGATTTTATTGTAAATCATGCCGAGAGCTTCGATTTGATAGGTGGCACACCCCGTAACTCCTCCCGAATCAAAAATTAAGGCTTTTTTATCAACAGATATCAAAGCTTAGAGTCATGTTTGTCATTTACATAGCAATCACTTGAAGCCCAATTTCGACTTTGATCCAACCAGAATCTCTCAATTCTCAAAGAATGAAAATTATAGGTTTACTTCTTAGTTTTCCGAAACATCTTGAATCGTCCCCGGCCGCGTCAGTTTCTAGTTCATTTTGGGTGCGGCCACGCCCAACACCACAGAAGGGTGGCGGCCAGATTAAGATTTGACGCGTTTTTGCATATTTTTTACTCCAAATTGGATTGGGTTTCCTCCTAAGTTTGGGGTTTGACTTGTAACCTATAAATACATGATGTGAGATATAGAATAAAAGTAATTAGAGACATACAAGTTACAACCTAGACCTGACAATGTAAGTTGAGAACCATCTAATTAACCAAAATTACTTGGGTCTAATTGGTTAACCATTTTTATGTCCTGGGTTGATTTAGTTTTAAACTAATATTATGAATTACAAATATGGGTTGAAACTAGTTTCGGCCTATATTAGTGGACATATCTCAATTTGTATAGTTTTCAATTTTGTATTCCAAATCTACTCAATACATGTGATGTCCCATGCGGCATGCCTAAAATTCTCAATAATTTGTAATAAAATTCTCAATAATATTATTTCAATAATTTGTAATAAAATTCTCAATACATTTGTTGTCACATGCGGCATGTCTAAAGATTTTTCTATTATATCTTCCAACTTAAGATATCTTCCTAGTTAGCTATTTCAACCACCAAGTTTATCTTCAAATTTAACAAACGTGCTAGCGTCTGCAAGTATGTATATTTATAATAATAATTTGAAATAAAATCTTTATAAAAAATTGTAATAAAATTCTCAATAATTTCATAATTTTAACTAACATAATAATTATTAATGTAATTTTTTTTGAAAGTGCCTATAATCACAAAATTAATGCTTTTAATACTTAAATTAGTCACATCAATTTAAATTTTTAGTTTCAAATTTGGGTCTAAAAAATTAAAATAAGATTTTTTTAGTATAACATAAATTAAGATTTTTGTAAGTTTCTTTTTATAATTTCAGAAGTCTATCAAATTTGAACATAAAAATTCTTTTGTTCCACATAAAAAGAGTCAATTTACAAAATGATTTTATTGAATAACAATAATCTCTTTTCATTTTAATTAATATAAAATTTATTTAATGTAAATTATTTTGAAAATACTTCTAATAAAAAAAATATTTTTTAATACTTAATTGAGTATTAAATATTTTGTTTCCTCCAATATTTTATTAAATTGATTACAGGGAGACACTAATGAAATTTAATTAATTTAAAAATTGTCAAAATAGCGAAACATAAAATTTTATAGAAAGTTTTATCAATTTGTTGTAATTTGTCGGTCTGTAATAGAATTGGGTTAATAAAATTTTGTTGCAATTTGTAAGTGTTGGATCAAAAATAGCGAGTATTCTGCTTTATCAGTTTGTTCGGTTAATAAAAAAGTACATGTAGGTGAAACTATAATTTGAAAAATAGGTCGACCTGCATTCTACCCATAACCATTTAAATCCAAACCACATAACCCATATTAAATATAGGTAATATGGTTTTGGTTCCTTAACTCACCCATAACTATTTTATGTAATCTCAAACCAACCCAAACCTATTTTTTGTCAGGTCTAATACAACCTAGAGAATAACACAATTTAGGATTAGAGTAAGAGTAGGAGTAGAATTAGAAGTAAGATTTTCATCGGATTTGAAGAATGATTCAAAGAAGAATTGCAAGGATTGAAGGCTAAAGTAAAGATCGCTCATAAATACATATTCTTATCTCTTCTTTTTTCCCTTAATTTTTGTATTATGATCATGATGGACTATTTTATAGATTTGATTTCTTTTTCAGTTATGGGCTAATTTTTAATTAAGATTGTAATTGAACCGAATGTGTAGTTTTAATTAATTTGCTTCCTTGTTGATTATTGACTATATTTGGATTGTCTATTGTGATTTTTGTTTAATGGCTTAATTGTCTGATCAACAACTAACTTGAAAATCTATATGATGAATTATACGTTTAAATTTGATCATAATAGCATCGTGATTGTTTTTTTTGCATGTGATGGAATTCATGATTTGTGTCTAGTATAGATATATACATATACGCCGCATGTAATTTGATAGAGAATTTGTGCTTTAAATCATTTTTAATTGTACATAGGAATTAGTTAACTAGGATGTTCACCTTAATTCTATCACCTGTGGATTTAAGTTGATTCATTTATGATACATCGAGAGATGGTTATAAATATTAACGAGTTCTTGGTTAACAATTCAATATAGTTAAATAATTTAACAGGAAGTGAAAAAACTGAAACAAAATATTAGAGGAAGTTGTAATCTTAAGTATTTGTCTTGATAGTAAAGTAGTTAATTTTAATTAGATTTTATCTTACAACTTAAATCAATTGTTTAAATAAAATTAATTTGGTTTAGAGTTAGTACTTGGTGATTATTACTCCCTCCATTTCTAAAAGATTGTCGTTTTAGGAAGTAATTTGTGTTCCAAAAAGATTGTCGTTTTGAGTTTATCAATACACATTAGCTATTTTTTCCCTACTTTACCCTTATTTAAAGTTTTCTCATATTTAAAACTTTATTCCCTTCCTAATGATTCTTATTCAATTCAATGCTATAATCCAAGTAGTAATTGGTTGAATACGAAGTAATTGGTTGAATTGAATAAGAAACATTGGGAAGGAAATAATTAGTTGAAACAAATAATAAGGGTGGTATAGTTTTTTTGCTAGGGAGAAATTATATTCCTTAATCTGTGCATTAACCTTAAACAACAATCTATTAGAAACAGAGATAGTATTAAATAATCCTCATTACTTTTTGAGCGTCTATACCTGCATGTATAATGTATTTATTGATTGCTAAATCAACCGACACGTCACACATGTCAATAAGAAAATTGTACTTTATCAAAGTTAAATACACAGAAATTTAAGCAAAATAAAAGTTTGATATATACCTGAGTGAACTTGTCAAACAATTCATCTGATGTCTGCGAATGATCAAAGATCAGTAACTCCAGGATCTTCCCAAACATATGAACATACATAACAATCGCCACCCCGTGTGCTGCCGCAGCCAACGACCCCGCAATCATCAAAACCCAATCAATCCAATCCGCACAAGCAAAAAGCCCCCAAATCGGCACCGCTTCCGGCGCCAACTCCGGCTCCCGCTCCTCATTCTCCTCCTCTTCATCCTCCTCTCCCCCTCCCACCGCCTCGAAGCTCGGGTCCATGTAGGGTAAAGGCGACTCCGGCGGCTCCGATACCTCCGACACCGGCGTTAATGGCACCAAGTCCGGCTGACCCCACCCAAACAATCCTCTCGATCCCATTATTTTCTGCAATTGTGCGATGAATCAAAACCACAAGAACTAAATTCATCAAAATTCAAAACGATCTACGGAGTTTGTTGGAGAATTGCTCCCTCTTTATCTCTCCCCTTTTCTGGTTTTTCTTGTCAACTGAAAAAATAATCAAATATCAGTGGAGGTATTATATACTTGAATATATAAAATATATATATCCAGTGGTATATTTGGCCTACTACAGAAGAAGAGTACAGAGACAGAGGGACTGGTCTTCTCTCTCTCTAAAAGTAACGTCGTCGTCTTTCTGGTTCGTTTTTTCGTTGTTTTCTACTTCATTTTCTCTCTCTAAATTGTAAAGCATTTTTCCAAATTGTCCGTATCTTCCCGCCAAGCCATTGGGCCCTACAACTCTCGTGCCGGAGTTAAAAGCAAAGCGGCAAAGATTCCGACACTTTTTTCATTTTAATTTTTTTTTAAAGCTGATAATATTCACAATTAATATGTCAAAAAACAAGATATTCATATTTTCAAATGTAAATTTTATATTCCATTTTTAGAAATAAATAATACTCCCTCCATCCCATAATAAAAGTTCTTATTACTATTTTGGATAATATCATATTAAATGTCCATTTTCCTTTAATAACCAAATTTTTACACATTTTTTTATTATATCCGTAGCATTAAATATCTCATACTTTTCTTATTCTAATTCTCTCTCCATATTTAATGACATTATTATGGATAATTTTGTCATTTCATTCATCTTCTTAATATGCGTAAAAAGTCCTAAACAAGTTTCATTCAATAGCTTGTATGAAAGAAGTAATACAAAAAACAGATTCACAATAAGTTAGGGCAGCAATTAAAATTGTGAGAGCAAATTTGATGTTATCAGATTAAATATACTTAATCATGTTGTTACAATTGTTATAATAATAACGGTCCGGATCAAGTGCATACCTCTTATCTTACTCATTCGTGCTTACCCCCTTTAGGTGACGGTTTCGGTCATACAACCGTCGTCTATACTTTTAGCGACGGACAACATATAGCGTCGCTAAAAGTATGTATGATCGAAACCGTCGCCTAAAAGAGGGTAAGCACGGGTGAGTAAGATAAGAGGTATGCACTTGATCCTTGCTCATAATAATAATATTTTAATTAATGACACTTATTTAAATTAGGTTCACACATAAAAAAAAATATTAATAATGTCATATAAATAATTTTATTGCCGCGTTTAAAATATTATTAAAACAAACGTAAAAGTGTGGTTTAATATATTTATTTGTTCTGAGAGCATAAATAAGGAGTATTATTTTGACATATATTTTTCTTGTTTTAATAAGAAGCATAATAAGCGAAATAGTAATAATTAAGTCGAACCGATATTCTTCCTTTGTTTGTTAGCTGCATCAAATCAAAGATAAATTAATAAAATGAAAATCCTATCCAACTTTTTAGCTTTATATAATCTGTTAGCTTGATGGGATTTGTTTGGTACCTAGTCTTTTTCATATTATTAATCTATCATTATTAAATATTCATCAAAGTAAGCTAGCTAGCTAGGTAATATACTACTAATATAAACACTATTAATTAATTAATCAACTTATTTAAAAATAAATTTAATCCTAATTGCTAACCACTTCCCCCACCCTGCTGCCACTGATAATTTTTAATTATTTCGTTATTTTGAAAACATTCGTTAGTTCAGATTCCGATTTCTAACTATTGGTATGGGTGGTTCTCCATATCAATATTTTTTCTTTAAAAATGTCAAATACTAACTTTGTTATAGATTATAATATTATTTTTTAAATTTAATTTGAAATATTTAAAAATTTAAAATTGAGATAATTTATTAAAAATTATGAAATAATAAATCTTACAATAAAAAATATTTTTTAGATAATTTACAACATCGTCATTGTATTGACTAAAATTATTAAAATTTATGTCAATTTTAAGTTTAAAATTAACTTTAAAAAATTAATAATCTATCTAATAAAATACAAATGATTTTGAATTTCCCGCTCACTCAATAAATTATCTGGGCCGTCCAAAATTTAAGATAAATCCCATCGTCCATACATCTATCTAATAAAATACATCTATCTATCTAATCTATCTAATAATGATTTTGAATTTCCCGCTCACTTAATAAATCATCTGGGCCGTTCTAAGTTTGAGATAAATCTCACTGCCCATACAGTGCCGGAGGCACGGGACCCAGCTAGTAATTTTATATTTTAGAACGGAAGGAATGACTATATAATAATAATAATGGTCAATTCAGTGTCAATTGGTTTAAGTTACAAAATTTGATGTCCGTCTATATATTAGATTTGAGCTCATTTTATAAGTCTCACGTGGTAGCAAAGCGTACCATTACATTTTTGAGGTGTTGTTTGTTACATTTGATTGTCTTTTAATGGATTGTATTTTATTCGTTAAGAGGCATGATACTATTTTTTTGTTACTTCTGAATGTCTTTTAATCGGTAAGATAACAAATAAAATCTTAATAATTAAGAGGTACTTCTTAATGAAATTTTTTTGATAATCTTTTTTATATAAATATATTCAACAATATTATGCACTCATTTTTATTAATTTGAATATTTAAAATTATTAAATAAATTTTTACCCTTTAAAATGGTAAAATAATGTCATTAAGAGACAACTTACTTGTGACAACTCCAAAATAGATCCATTCTATCCAACCCATTCTGAGTCGTCAAATACATGGTACAGAAAATAATTACAACTTTATTAATACAATTGTCGTGCAAGATACGACAACACTTAAACTGTGAGTTTAAATATAAATATATACCAACTGTGACACCTTACATAAAGGTATAGTCGAAAACTGTTTTAGAAATTAAAATTTTTGGAAAGTGCTCAAGGAAACCTTCGTACATGGGAGGCCATGCGTCTAGGTTATAATAGATATCATATGACCACAGAATTATCCTTGGTTGACCCAATAGACCCCAAAGAAAAACAAGAAGATTACTATCATATTTTTCCCAATGGTGAGTCTTCTCTTGACATATCATTATCTCCACTGTCTCTAATTGGGTATTATACTCCAAACAAACACCAAGATTATATAGGTAGTGCTTGTAAATATACTCAGCAAGTGCATGAGCACAACCTTGTCTTATGATGATATGAGGTTGTATGTCATTAGACATCTTGTATGATAGTGGCAAAACACCCTTTCAACGTTGGGTTCGCTTCACCCTAGTTGATTCACCAAATATAACTACTAAATGATGACCACCGTTCTATTCCCCTGTTACCCTCACTCGACCTAGCTACACTCTTATTACCTGAAAGGAATTGTGAAACAAAAGGGTGAGCACAACTAGCTCAGTAAAAAATACCATGACTAACGATAAATAAATTATCAATAGCCTTCAACAATAATAAATCATAGATTTATAACATATGGTAGATGATAAAACTTTTCAACCATAGTTGCAGCGGAACGAGTAATCCATTAGAATAGTCAAATAGACCATAAAATATATTATCTTCTTCATGTTAAAAGTCCATCAACAATATTTTATCCCTATAACATTAATCAACAATTCATGTCCACAATCACGTATATAACTCATAATCGTAATTGTAGTTCTAAATTTATTTCCTAATCCAGGACAAAGTTAATTTTCATCACCTGAAACATCAAAGATCATGGTTATACCAAATCACAGTTCCTGTTCATAATCATACTGATAAATTCATCTTTGCAATACGGGCAAAATATATTCATGAATAGTTCATCTTTGCACTACAGGCCAAAGATATTCATCAGATGGTCATGTTCATCTAAACACCTGTTCATCTTCGCACTACTGGCCAAAGATATTCATAAAAAATCATTCATCTTTGCACTACAGGCCAAAGATATTCAGTTATATCATCATTTAGAACTGAGGATGATGAAAAATATTTTAAAGAAAACGAATGCAGTGAAACAAAATAATAAATATTAAGGATTCGTACTTCAGCTATTCCATGTCCAAAAATATCTTATAAATAATCATTATGGAGTAAAATTCAAGAATGATCAAAACATATATCCAATCAAAGATTGGAATCATAACAGACAATCTTGGACACATAGGAGAAAACTTAATTTTTCTGTGAATAATGTCGTTTTGTGAATAGTGTCATATACATGAATAGTACCGTATACGTGAATAGTAACTCCGACACCAAAAGATAAAAATTTCACAAAAAACATCATCATGCATCGTGAATAGTACTCGTGAATAGTAACTCATGAATAGTAACCCATGAATAGTAATCCCGACATGAAAAAGTTCCAAATTTGATAAAAATTCAAACCAATATTTTGGCATAATGATATTGAAGAAATAATATCATTTATGAAGAAAATAATCTCCTTTATCTCAGAAAGAATAGTACTTCTGACTGAAATACTGGATATAATGCTAAAAGAACTTGCACCGTATAGCAATACTCGAAGTACTAAAATACTCACAAAAATACGCTCGATATAGAGAGAGAAAAAGAGAGAGAAATCTTTAGTTTCAGGTGTGATTTTCAATTCTAACCTAAATACCCTATTTATAGGAAAATGCTTAAAAACACCAAAGTAAAAAATTTAATATAATATATATATATATATATATATATATATATATATATATATATATATATATATATATATATATATATTAAATTACTACGCACCCTCTTCTTTGGTTAACAAATCAGCGACACATATTTCAAAGACAACAAAAATGTTTTTGTTAATTAAAACAATTAAAACTTTCAAAATAAATTATTTCGGAACTTCAGAACTTCAATAATTCATAATAAATAGTCATTTTATTAGAAAATTCGAATCTCGCGATTTTTTTATAGAAAATTCATTTCTCTACAACTTTACAGAAGAAAGTTTTTTCAAATTCTAAACAGAAATTGACCGAAATCCACATACGGCGCGATTTTACAGGCTATAATCAAATTTCAGTCAAGAAATGGGCCTACAGACATGTTTAACATGTTTTAAACAACTTTTATAATAAAAATACTTTTTCTTCTCATATACTCATATATCCCACATTCATTGTAAAAAAATATCATCATTATTATATTATAATAATATAATAAAATATTATTTTATCAGAAAAGGAAAAATATTGATTTTCAACAATTGTTACTTTAAAAATTTTCTCCATCTATATCCACATAAAATGAATATTTTTCTTATAATATAAATCAATAATTAATTATTCACAAATAATATAACAGAATCACAATAATGACAACTAGGCAGTTCCCAGGAAAGAGGGGGCTTTTCAATAAGAATTTCTCCTTACTGGCGCGTAATTAGGTGACCAAACCTATCCTTAGACAGAACTTTTTAGACATTGCCAAAAATATTATCTAATAATATTATTTAGATAATATGAATTATTGCTTCGATAATGAAAAATACTGTGTAGTGACAATTATTAAAACAACAGTAATAAAAAATATCAACGCAGTAATTATTGAATCAATAAAATACTGAACAATAATTACTGTAACAATTATTGAGTAGTGCCTTCTTACATAAGAATTAATAATTGGTGCAATACCGTGTGCTACTGTGCAACAACGCGTATTACTTTACTTTACCCACCGGGTATTCCAACAGTGTTAACGGTAACGATTACGCCGTTATTTATAAAAACTTAAATGTCTTTTTCTTCATCTGACAGTTATTCTGTTATGGGACCCACAAATGGCTGCGCCGTCGTACGAATATTTCCGACAGAAAAAATATTATACGACCAAACGAATATTCCCCGATAGAAATGAGTTTTTTATAACCACTTGCATATTTTGAAAAAAATATATTCATATATCACCATTAATTTTAACTTTTATCAATTTAGCCATTTACTAAATAGTAATTATAAGAAAAATTGAATATTTTTATTTCATAAAATTCGGGGTCTTGCATTACTTTTAAGTTGTCAAACAATTTTTTAGATTCAGACCTCATAACCATTCAGATGATCTAATTTATTAAGACATCATAATCATTCAGATCTTAATTCCTATATTTATCAAACACAACCTAAATAATGTTTGAATATATTTTGTTTTTATTTTTTAAAGTTGGTTTAGAAATGTATGTTCTATTTCTCGTATGTAGTTATGTTACGTTTGAATTGAAAAAATAAAATTGGTGAAGAGAATAGAATGGTGGGTGAAATAATTTATTTTATTTTTGACTGAAATGAGTCACTTCGTATCATTTCTTAGGAATAAAATTCATAAATTTGATAAAAAGAATAATATATTTTATTTTTAAAAGAATAATTTAAGCACGATTTTATTTATTTTATTTTTAAAAGAATAATTAAGCACAATTTTATTTATTCCATAGCCGTTGCGGACACACGATTTTATCACGGGGCACTCTTAAAATTAATAATAATTTTTAGCCGTTGCCCATCCTAATTTTTATTTTTATTTTTATTTTTAGCGTAATTATGATAAAACATTTTTGCAATATATAAAATCCTTAATTAAAATTATATATTCACAATTTATGATTTAAATTCAACAACAAATAATTAACACACTTGTCAAAAACTTTAATATATATTATAAAATTAAAAAACATTTACGGATGTGCTAATTCATATGAATGACTACAAATAAATTAGAATAGGGAAAAATTTAATGGTATTACCCAAAACTTTAGCACTAAAATTTGGGAGAAGTCAAATATGCTTACGCAAATATAAATTGAAATTTGAAGTTAAAAAATATATTAGATATTCCTAATTACCAGGTCTTCAACAATGTTCTATACATTCACCCAAGTTTTTATTTATTTTTAGGATGGGCACCAATTTATCATATTAAAATAAAAATAAAAATAAAAATTAGGATGGGCACTTGCCTCCCTTGCTCTATAGGCATAATTTATTTCATTCCCCACCTTAATTTTTGTAATTCAAATGTAGCATAAACTATACAAGGGCAGTAAAAGTAAATTTACAATCATTTCAATTCATACTAAAAAATTATTCAATGTCAACAACGAGGCGAAAAAATGTCAATATTTGTACTTGAGAGGTCTCCGTAGGGAAAAGACATTGACCACTAGTTCATATTTTATCAGTTCTAAAATTAGATAGGAATCATAGAATTTCTCTGTGAGAATCTTGTAATGTTTTATTATAAAATTGATAACACATTAAAAAATAGATTTACTGGCTCACAACGACGTCGTTTTAAAATGATTTTTTTTATAAGTCAATAGAAAATTAGAAGCCATCAAACGCCGTTTACTTCGTTTATTTGCTTTGTTTTTCTGTTTTATTCTCTTTTCATTCTCTGTTTCGTTTCTTGTTCTTCCTAAAGCACGCCAAGGTTTAGGATTAGCCAAATTTCAATTGGTTTTTTTTCCTTTATTCAAAATTTTCCCATATTGTTTACCCCAATTTTTTTTTCTTTAATTTTTTTCAATTGGCTTAAAGAATCACAATGAAAACTCAATTTTTTTTAATAGGATAAAAATTGTCAGTTGGATTTATTTTTTTGAAGGGCAAAAAATAATATTATTAGTCTTTGACAAAGATACAAAGATTAATAACTTTATCGATTCCAAAGCACC
Source organism: Panax japonicus (assembly GCA_020205505.1). Classification (NCBI taxonomy): domain Eukaryota; kingdom Viridiplantae; phylum Streptophyta; class Magnoliopsida; order Apiales; family Araliaceae; genus Panax; species Panax japonicus. Next base: position 68,057,745 of record CM035109.1, on the reverse strand, counting down.
CAAAAAAATACTCCCTCCGTTCCAAATTAATTGCTCAGTTTTGATTTTTTCAAGTCAAATTGACTATTTTTAGAATTAATAATTAAGCATATATAAATATATTTCTAAAATTATAAAAATTGGGATTACTAATAAATTATATATACTTTTTTTTTGTTATAGTCTCTTCACCTATATTTTAGCAAAAATAGTAAAAAATTAGTTTTAAAAATGGTCAATTTGACTTTAAAAAATCAAAACTAAACAATTAATTTAAGACAGAGGAAATAATTAATAATACGTCCCAATTATATTAATACCCAACTCATTACAATCATAAAAAAAAGTCATGGCGTTTGGTAGCTTCCAAATTTATGTTAACTTATAAAAAATATTTCTATCAAAATAACCTCGTTTTGTTACATAAACAAAAAAAGAATTATAAGTCATTGAATCTCTTTTTTTTTTTTTTTTTAAATATGTTTGTCAACCCACGACAAAACCTTACAAGATCCTCGCATAGAAATAGGATCCGGATCCGGGGACCAGATAGACTTCCCTTCAAAGTGACTTCGAATTTTCTCTCCTTTCCTTTTTATTCCGTTAAACACCTGACTTTCTTTTCTCCCCCTCCCCCACTTTTCAGTTACTATTCATCGGTCCGTACATCTACGCCGTTCACTATTTTCTCCCGCGACTAAGATAATAGTTTCCCGGCGTAGGTGGGCTGTTCAATATTTTACATCCTCTGCCTATATATATATAGCTTATATTACTGATTTGGTTTTAAATTTGTGAAGGATATAGATTATTATTTTTTGGTGAAGAGAGGCGGTGGTGGAGTTTATGGGATATGGCGGAACCACTGTCACTAATCGGAAAGGACAAGTTTTGGAAAGGGGCTTTCGCCGTGACCGGAATCATGTCTACTCTCGTAATCTATGGCCTGTTACAGGTGAACCCTCCTTGTGTTTTCCGATTCCATTGTTTCTTAATGTAATTATTTGATGCTTATTTTTAAAGATTTTATTGGCATTATTCATCATTGTATTGGCTTTTAAATTTAACCGTGGAAACCTTTGCATGCTTAAGCTGGTTAATTAAAATAGAGAAAGTATGATAATTGATTCTTTTAGACTTTTACTCAAAGTCTGAATATTGGTTGGAAATATAAGGGAACAAAATAAGATTAGTGCAAACTATGTAAATGACTAGTTATTGAAGTACTCCTACAATAATTTGAGATCCAATGTTCATGCCCGTTAGTCCGTTACTCCAATACCTTAAGTCTGATGTCTGGAACACCCTGGGAGGAGCTACTGTTTATAAAAGTGCAGAAATTTTTTTAACATGTATATACAGTTTGGCTTTAATTTAGGTAGTTAAGATATTACACAAATTTTATTGGCTTAAGAAGAAAATATTCTTTGGTATTGAAAATCTAAATCTTTGACCTCACCTTTGGAAGTTGAAAGAATGGCTTTTCAGGAAAAATGAAAGTTATAGGGTGGGGGGATAAGTTTCTTTTACTTTATATCTCCAAGGTCTTACGCATAGATGTTAGTGACCTAATATATTCCTAATCTTTTAATTTGCATTGGATCATTAAGTTTATTATATTTTCTTTATGTTTATCAACTTTGGCATGGAAGAGTATGACATATAGTATACTGGTAGACTCGATAGGGTGCTCATAATCAAAACTGATCTTCCCACTTTCGGCAAAAAATTGAAGAAGGTAATGAAAAAGGGAAGGAATATTAGTAATCAGTCCCTTGGGACTTTAGGGGAAGGAAAGAAAAATCACTTGGTTGGTTGGAAGAAGGTGTGCACCCTGATGACTAAAGTTGGATTGGGGGTCTGAGATATTGGTTTATGGGGTTAGGCGCTTTTAGGGAAGTGGCTGAGGATGGGAGTCTTTTCGAGATAGTTGCAGTGAGTTTGTTCAGTGCAAATGTTCAAGGTTGGATTACCTTAGTGGGAGGATACTATATGAAGTTGGCTTTTGGAAAGCTAATGTGAAAGATAGGTGGAGTTTTGAAAGCATACTTTATTTGGCGAGCAATGTAATAAGGGTTCATTTTTGGAAGGAAGTTTGGCATGGAGGTGTTTGTCATAGTGTGCAGTTTTTGAACCTGTTATGTGGCTTTAGATTCAGAGGCAAGAGAGGGTAATTATGTGATGGAGATAGTGTGGAGACATGTGGCACCCTAATTTTTGCAAGAATTTCAGGATTGGGAGCTGGAGGAGGTGCTATAATGTTGGTTTTATCTGAAGTGGATCATCCGAGTAATTGTGTTGATTCACTGCTTTGGAGTTAGAATGTGAGTGATCAGTTCTCAATGAAATCCTGTTAAGAGCAGAGTAATGGATTTTCATATGTGCAGCATTTGGCATGGGGAGCTTCTAGGAAGGTATTATTATTCTAATGAACTGCTGCGCTTGAAATATTTTCATTTTGAACTGGTGATGAATGCGCTTTAACATAGAAATGATGTACTTCTTGTTGTAACACAATGACTTGGTTTCAGATTTTCAGTTTATGGCCTTTTCCTTTTTCGGAATGTATTGGGTGATGCCTAACGGTGTGATCGTTCCTCAGCGCTGGGTTCTCAAGTGGCATAGGCGAATATGGGACTTGAGAGTTCACACTGGTTATGGCAGATCATTTGTGAGAGAGGAACAATAGATGTTTGAGGATTGTGGAGATTCGGTTTTTTCTCGAGTTTTCTATGGTTTCTGCCCAATGAGGTGTACCATGAATTTATATTGTTTATGTGGATTTTGTTTACAGCTTACATTGGAACTGGGAGTGTGGTCAACTGGTCATAAATAATTAAATTTGGGGGAACCTTTTATGTTTGGGTTAAAGTGGGGTAGCCTAGGTTCTTTTTGTCTTCCCTATGCCCCTTGCTACATTGTGTAAACAGTTTCACCCCCCCCTCTTTGGCAATCTTTAGTGGATACTTCTATTTACTTGTTGAAAAAGAATGTGGTGATCACTCTTTACTTACCATATGGAATAAAATGTGTATTAAGTATTACTTGTCCAGTTGTACATTCACTGATTCGTTCTTATGTGGGAAAAGGGTATTTAATATGTGTAATTGTTGATTAGTTATCATTTACATATTTATATAACATTTGTTTGCCTAATAAATATAATTACTCTTAGTTTTGCATTGTTTAGTTATGGGTTCATGGAAGTATAACTCTTGCAGGAAAAGATCATGAGAGTTCCATATGGACCAAATAAAGAATTCTTCAAATACTCGTTGTTTCTTGTTTTCTGCAATCGCATTATGACATCTGCGATATCTGCAGTCACTTTACTTGTAAGTAGTGATTTATTCATTAATTGATCAGTTATTCCCCATAGGACACACATTTTAATGGTAATCCACATGCATATCACATACGACACTTCAATAGGATTTGCATGCTCCCTGCCACGTGGCAAAACAGAATAGGGACGTTCTTTTATGCAAAAACTAGTTTGATATTTTTTGGGCAGTGCTTTTTAACTGGATGACTGTTTATATTTTTCTCCAGGCGAGTAAAAAAGCCTTGGACCCTGTTGCTCCGGTTTATAAGTATTGTGTTATATCAGTATCTAACATATTAACCACGACATGTCAGTATGAGGTAAGGTTTCTTCATTTTCAGAGTTTAGTGTTCTTTATGGTTAATTTTTTTTAGAAGAGGAATTATTTACATGCACACAATTATGGTCTTTTAGTGATTTGCTTTATATGTCATTTAGGTGACGGTTGAGAAAATTTAATTGTTCGTCACCGTTAACAAATTTAACTAATTCTTACTTCAGGCTCTCAAATATGTCAGTTTTCCTGTTCAGACACTAGCGAAATGTGCCAAAATGATACCTGTAATGGTAGGTTACTATGTTGTTAATTGTGGTAATCACTATTACACCTGTTTATATTTGTCGTTGTGGGGTAAATTGCTTTTGTTCATTATATTGTATGGTTGATTCACTTGATTGATTCAATCTACTTGCTAATGGCCTTCTGCAATTTTGCGTATAATTTTAGTTTCTTGTTTCTATATGTGCTCTTGCTATGTTTTAGTTTTTAAAAAACACTCAACCCATTTCCAAATAGATTTATTAACTCTGAACATTTTCTTATGTGGCATACCAATCCCACAAGACCTTTTTGTTTAGCTAAAGAAAATCATGCCAAACATTATTAGTCATTCGACTCACAAACGTAACGGGTAGAACGAGCGGTTCTTTGGGCAGTTGACTGTTCATATTTTATTCTCAGATTTACAGTGTACAAGAATTTCCATTTTATTTTATAGGTAGATTAGTTTGAGTAAGCCTTGAGGTAGAGGACATCAAAACACAACTAGCTCGGCGACATTCCTGTTCGTTAACTTAGTTGATGCATTGCAAGTCTAATGCTGTTGGCTGTCATTATTTTACGCGATTTATAGTTCACGTTCTTGAATTTTCTTTTTGAGTGTCAGCTTACTCATTTTAAAAATCCATTTTCACCTATGTGGTGAACTTTTGACTCATTATCTTCTTATACTTTTGCAGATTTGGAGCACTGTCATTATCCAAAAGAAATACAAGGGACCAGAATATTTGTTCGCTTTACTAGTTACCCTCGGGTGTGCATTATTTATTTTATATCCGGTAATAAGTACATCCGTATTCCTATAATAAGATTGCTTCTACTAGTTTCCTTGTTGAGGCATGTTACGATAAATGTCTGTGCCGCTGAAGGCTGGTAGTTAATGACAACCTGATAGTATAAAATTGATTCAATATCCCAAATCTTGTTTCCTTTGGAGCAACCAATTTTGACATAATGGTTCAGTTCAATGTTTAAAGTTACTATGAATGACAAATTTAACATGGTTTCACTTATACATTGCACTTGCAATGGATGGGTTAAAATTAAACCTGAAGACGTATTGGAGCTGATTTAAGGGATTTGATTTTGATTTATTCAACAAGATGCTCAGTCATATCCAGTCTGTGCCCATCAAACACATTTTGTGATAAAAGTCATATTTTATCTAGTTTTGGGGCTTCCTTGTATAGGGGTATTGTGATTTGTGGGTTCTTAGAAAAGGTTAGGTGTCTTTTGTTCTAGAGAATCTTGCAAGAATTAGTACGATTTTGTTTAAATAAAGAAAGTAATGATGTTATTATTCTGTAGATAATTACATAAATTATTTCAATGATTTTTCAATGGGATGATATAAGTTTATGTGAATGATCTTTACTAGCTTTTGCAGTTTGTTAACTTAATAACTGAATTTTGATTTATTTCGTAGTCAGCTGGTGATATTAGCCCTTACAATAGGGGAAGAGAAAGCACGGTTTGGGGTGTTTCCCTGATGGTTTGTTATCTTGGGTATTCAATACATCTTCTTCTCATTATTATGCATTTGTATGCTTGGATTATTCCGCGTTACATATGATATTTTTATTCTCTTTTAGTTTCTGTAGCCATATTTCTTTATATGCTTAGGTGGGTTGTATATTGAAGTTCTGTGCTTAGCAATTGAAGTTTGTTGGCATATATGCACGAGGCATCAGGATTACTGGTTTTCAACACATAGTAATACTTTGTTATTTTTTAGTTGAATTAGCTATTACAAATTGTTTGGGTTTGAAGATGTTCATATAAATAAATTTTTATGCTTATTTATTTATTCTAAATTTGAATTATAAATTAACCATTTGTACCTGATGAACAAACGGAAATTCCAATATGGTATGGAATTGGAGAGTGCACACAACGAACATAAGAATTATTAGCTACTCGGTGCGGAAGGAAAAGGAAACAACGGAGGGGTCCGGATCGGACCTAAATGGGTCTTTTTCAAAATCTAGCATTAAGGGTGTTACGACGATATACGAGAGGAATGGAGAAAAACTCGTGATTGGCATGGAGGGGAAAATTTGTTTATGATATAGTTCAAGAAAGAGTCGTCTCATTTCCTTATTTCGTTCTTTCTAATTCATTCATTTCAAGACTGGTTCTAAACGCCGTATAACATCATTTTCAACCAACCTCCACTGTACGTACCTTTTGGTTCGATCACTAAAGAATTGCTTATACACTAAACAACTGCTTATATATGCTTACTAAAAGACTGACTTTCATTCATTCTAGACTTAGGCTTCCAACTGAACTTACATTATGGCTTGTTGTCCCGTTGCTAGAGTCAAGTTGAGTTTGAGTTGTTCATTTTGTTTTATTTTTTGTTGGTGGGGTGGGGTGGGGTGGGGTGGGGTGGCTACTTGCTTGCAATTTGAATAAAACCATGTCAAAAAGTTTTATTCGCTGTATCTTCTTTATGTTTTTTTCTTTAATAACTTAATATTTTTTCATAAGTAAGATTATTATAAACAAAGACACTAAACAGGGGGCCATCTCAGTAAGCTGGAGTATATAAAGAGCATGCGGACACAAAAATCCAGTCTGCATCAATGGGAGCTCCTAAAACCTCACCCTCCCAACAGTCAATGGTGAATGGTTGCAAAGCAAAGTCATCTAAAAAATCAATAAAGGAAGGAAGCTACAGAAGGGGGGTATACTTCATTTTGCCGAAACACAAAAAACTCAAAATAAATAACCAATATAAGACATAGACTTTCTCATATTCTCAAGCACTGTATTTTCCTCTCTTTGTTGACTTTGTTGGTTGTCCACATGATAGAAAACCTACCTCTGCTTATTGCACATTTTTTGGGGAATTTTTTTATGGTGGTACTTTTTTTTTCGGACGCCGGGGGGGGGGGGGGGCGATGGTCAATTTGTGAAGTACAAAACAAAACTGTCGTGGCCACCTCTGGTCAGAGGCATTATAGAACCACAAAGCAAGGGGTTTGTGTACTTTTGTAGCTGCAAAATCTACTAAAGAATATGGGAATATGTTTATATGGCCAATGAGACTGTATTGCTACATTAAAGCAACAATATGTGATGTAGGACGGGTCCGTGAAAGTTTGTTAGAACAATATAAAAGGCTTTGGAAGCCTATATGAGTTAGAAGTTGTATTTTAATTAGTTTCTTTAATTTGTAGTTATCGTATTAGAGTCCAATTTAGGTTAGGAAAGTTGTTTAGAAGTATTATAAATAGTGATGTACTTCATTATTTAGAGATTATCGAATGATTAATTGATTTAGTTTTGCGTGAGAATTGTTTGTGTGATATTAACCCAGTTAAGAAACTTGGGTTAAAAGTTGAGTCTCACCCGGAGCCGTATGATGTTTCATGGATTACCAATACAAAGTTTGCGGGTTATCCAGAGGTGTATGGTTACATTTTTCGTTGGCAATCTTAAGGATACCATTATGTGTGATGTTTTACCCCTTAAATTTTGTCACATTATCTTAAGGCGTAAATGGCTATGGGATCGTCACGCGCAACATGATGCTCGTGCTAATATCAAAGGCAATACCAAATTCACTCTTACTTGCGCTCTCGGCATGCCAAATTTGAAGCTTGCAAAGACTTCATTGGTGATCCGATGTGATTGTCTTGCGTTGATTCCGTCTAGTTTTTTTTCAGCGGAGGAGAAATGATGTAGGAATAAAAGGCTTTGGAAGCCTATATGAGTTAGAAGTTGTATTTTAATTAGTTTCTTTAATTTGTAGTTATCGTATTAGAGTCCAATTTAGGTTAGGAAAGTTGTTTAGGAGTATTATAAATAGTGATGTACTTCATTATTTAGAGATTATCGAATGATTAATTGATTGAATTTTGCGTTTCAATTGTTTGTGTGATATTAACCCTTTGTCCCAAAAACTCCGTCCCCATCAATATTCCTTGCACATAATCGAGTTCAGATTCAGACTGATTGGCACTTCATTGGGAGAAACTAAACAACGGATTACTTTGTATATATGTCGTAAAACCTGAAAATCAGCTAGCTGATATTTAACTAAGGGTTTCAGTATTAAAGCTTCTCATCATATTGTACTCAAGTTGGGCATGGGAGATATCTAGTAACCAGCTTGAGGGGAAGTGTTAGATGTTATTTTTGTAAGGATAATAGCATAATCTTAAGCTGCTTACTATAAAAAAATTTGTAGTAGTCTGTGAATACTAAGAAACTCTTTCTTCTCTCCCTTCTCTTTCTCTTTTCCTCTCTGCCTTGTAGGACTTCTAAAATTTCCCACACCTAAACTCAAGTTAAGCTCGTTTAACTTACGGAGTCAAAAATTTATGCCGAGATGGGCTTATTTATTGAAACAGTTTTGAGTCGTCTATGGGTAATTATTGAGCTGGACTCAAGTAGCTCGCAGGTTGATACAGTCTGTTTACCCTAGATTTAAATGTATGTTTTGGATATCCTTAGTTCATTGTAACTATGGTCCATGTTAGATTTCCCAACAATTAACTAATTTCTAGAAAACACGGATGAACTATTGTATTCTTCTTTTTATGTCCACGACTTCATTATAAATTGATAACCGGTCCAGATATAGTCTGTCCTGGCTGATGGACACTGCACATTGATATATGCCATCATGGTCTGCTATTCCCATTGAATCTTATATTGCCTTCTGAATGAATCAAAGCAACATTTAGGATAAGATTATGTATTGTTCCTTAGGCATGAAACAACGATATGTACAGACTGACACGACTCAATTTGAGCCAGATGTGCTGATACTATTTTTGAAAAATGTTGGACATACGGGGACACACTAAATTATATGGATTCATATATTTATACACACTCATGCATGTATAAAAGTAGTCTTATTCCATCGAAATTATGGATAAATATTCCCAGATTTTAAGTGAATATCATCAATAATTGCCTCTTTATTCAAGAAAGTAAGTCAAAAAGAAATATTCTAAACATTTATTTGTGATTGTTTCTTCCCCTTCTTCTCTATTACAGTTACTAATTTCTCTTATCTTACTTTTGTTAAGATGCAATTTTTGCTTTATTCTTTTAACAATAGTACTTCCTTGATGTGTTAAAAACTATATTATGTCTAAAAATATTTTGACACATTGAGATAAGTGTCTACAAGTGTTGGACATGAGTCTGAGTCTCTGGAGAGTGTTGAACATGCAGACCTCGTGCAAGTGCTGGAGCTACTGGAATCCTATCCATGCATTTGATTTGTTTCTTTACCTTACCTGTCACAGGCTTGATGGCTTTACTAGCACATTCCAGGATAAACTATTTCAGGGCTATGATATGGAGATACACAATCAGATATTCTACACAACATTATGTTCTTGCATACTCAGCTTTATAGGTTTGTTCTCGTCGTGATCTTAATCTCGTTAAGTTTGAAATTAATCTCATAAAGTTTAATTTATGAGGCCCATGTTGTTCCTTCTTAAGGTATATGGCATTTTCATACATTTATTTGGCTCATCATACCCCTTGACTTGGTAATGAAAGATTAAGCTATTTTGTGAAATTAATTTTCTTTTCATGTCCTAGGTAAAAAGATTATTTTTCTTAGTTCCAGTGTTGTTTTTATTGCACTTCGCGGGCATTATTGATTATGGGTCTTTTCTTTTTTCTTTTTGATAGGTCTTATCTTACAGAACCATCTTCTCATGGCAGTAGATTTTATTTATCGCCATAATGATTGTTTCTTAGACATTGCATTGCTGTCAACTGTAAGTTGTTTTTATAGCAGTATGGCTGTACATGTTTAAAATTTTATATTGTTTAAACAGTTGCTAAATCCTTTTATTTCATCTGCCTATTTATGCTTTATAGATCATCGTTAATATGTTATTCTGTCTTTCCAACTGTGGAACACCTGAAGTAAAATTTTCTTGCAGGTAGCAACATCTAGTCAATTCTTCATATCTTACACCATCCGCACATTTGGTGCTCTTACATTTGCCACCATAATGACCACAAGACAGGTAAACAGAAGAGTCAGACAACCATAAACTTGATCATTCACTCTTTACATCACATCACTCCTAATCGATGTTGTTCTGTGTAATTCTTTATTCGTGTAGTTAGTCAGTATTTTGCTATCATGCGTGTGGTTTGGCCACCCACTTAGCTGGGAACAGTGCATCGGAGCTGTAAGTGTATCGATCTCAGTCCCTTTTTCATTTAAATTTTACTTGTGCTTATTTTTCCTTTCTCGTTACATTGTGGAACATAAGAATTTCAAAGCCACTTCCTTCTGATTTGTTGATTAGGTTATTGTCTTTTCCGCCCTTTATGCAAGAGCCTTTTTGAAAGATAAGCCTCGAAAACCTATACCCTCAAAAGATGAGGAAAATGCAGAGTCTATTCCATTGAGGGTGAATTCATAATATGACGTGGTCTTGGTTGGAGTTGGTGATGCTTGGTGGCTCTATTGATGAGTTATTGACATGCTTGCGATACGCGAGTGCTTTTATATTTACTCCTAACAGCACATGCATGTTATTGTCTTTTGCATAAGCCAGCCTCCTCCTATGAAATTCTATCCGAAAATTTTGACAGCCTCCACCCCAATTTTTCTGAGGGAATAGCTTAACTAACATAATGAAAAATGAGTTTGGTTTTTTATTCTAGTTATTTCTTTGATTCATTCCCCACCCCCCACCAAACTCACACAAAAGTTAAATATAGAGTACATTCATTGTTCAGGCAACTTGATTTGTTATTTAAATGGGTGTAAATCCCATCTATGAATGAGATAATTGCCCATTATGATCTTCATTATTGTACTTTAGCAAGATTTTGTAATTGCATTAGGCTAATTTATGATTTACTTTTATTAGCTTTAGAGAATGAAGAGATGAAGGTAGATAAGGTTCATTGGTCTCCTTTGCACATTTTCTTGTGGACTTGTATAAATACTGGGCACATGGTTACATGGCCAAAAAAGATTAGAGATGGTTACTACATATGTATATGTATATACAGAATTGATCAGGTCCGGACTCCCGGACCTGATCAAATCCGGACCCTTAATTTTTTTTTTTTTTTTTTTTTGTAGAACAGCTAAAAAAATAAATAAATAAATTATGGAACTGAAATTTTTCCACAATACAATGTTTTGGGCGTGTTTTTAATACCTACACCAACCAATGTATGTACAGTCTGCCCAGACTGTACAGACATATTTCGTTATAGGCATTCAAATCACGCCCAAAACACTGTATTATGGAAAAATTTCAATTCCATAATTTTTTTTTTTTTTTAGTTGTTTCAAAAAAAAAAAAGCAAAAAAAAAAAAAAAAAAGGTCCGTATTTTAGTAGAGTCCGGGATCCCGGACTGGATCCGGACTCTATGTATATATATATATATATATATATATATATATATATATATTTTTTTTGTGTGTGTGTGTGTGTGTGTGTTGGGGGGGGGGGGGGCATAGATTCTGTTATTACTGTCAATATGCATTATTGTTTTGGAATCTAAAATTGTTGTCTGTCAAATGTCAAAATAGGCCAGAAAAACAGATGCATTATTCTAGGAAATGATACATGTAAATGTTTATGTTCATTTTTTAATTGTTAGTTACGTGAAGAATGGATCCGGTTAACATGAAGTTTATTTTTGAGTAAGTTGGTCAATAGGTCACACGTAGAGCATCGCCTGTGTGTTAGCACTCTATTGACCAATTGATCAACTTATTCAAAAATGAATTTCATACTAACCATTTCCGTGATGAAGTATTAGAGAAAACTTTTTAGAGAAGTATAATAAGTGAGGGGTTTCTCTTGTAATTCTATCTATTCTCATATATTGATGTATTTTGCAATTATAATTTGACACAAATTACCTAACATGAGTCCTTATTCTAAACTTTGGTATCTGGACCATCATCTTTTCATGAAACAGTACAAATTTGGTATCTGTCCATCATCGTTTCATGAAACAATACAAAGCCTGGGATTGACAATTATTTTCCTCTGTACATGGTAGTGCTATGTCTGTAGTCGTATTTAGTTTTGTTAAATCAAATATTTTTTTTGATTATTATTGATATTTTGAAGTTAACTTAATATATTTTTAAAATCAAGATTAATTTAAATTCTTTTAGTTTAGTCAATACAATAAAAAAAATGTTGTTAACTTAATATATTTTTAAAATGTTGTAAAATGCATTTTACAACGACGGAGTTTGAACTTGCATACTCTTATGAAAAGGGAGTATCGTAACATCTAGTTAAATGGTTATGGTAACTGATATTTTTACATATTAAAATAATATTTTATATGATTTTTTTTACATGAATAGTAAGTGTGTTTCATCTGCACATGAGAGAAATTCGTATGATTTTAACATGTGTTTCAACCTGCTCTTCATATCTTTGCTTCTTCTAACCTACGGCGTGACAACTAATTGGCATAAAAATGGGATCACTCCATAATGTATAGGTAAATCATCTTATCATTATGAAATTTCATAATATATTACAAAATTTTATTTTAATATTTTAATTGTTAGTTACGTGAATTAATGTCGATAATAATTATTTTAGAGAGGTGTGTAATAAATTGAAAACTCTTATAATTTAAACCAATTGTAAATTTCATAATTATATTTCCAATTGAGGTGAAATACCATACCACCCAAAAAAAGAAAAAAAGAAGAAGAAAACAATAAAAAGTATAACGTGGGAAAGAGAAAATAAAAGGAAGGCAAATGAAATCAATTACATATTGGTAAATGGTAATACAAAACACCGACCCGATGAAAAGTATAGTGTTGCTATCTAAAGACCACTCGTTCTTTACGCCCTTAACTGAATCATCCTTTTTTTCTTAATTTCTAACAAATTAACAAACTTTGCTGTTTTTTTCTTGATTCGGAATAAAATTTATCCTCATAATCCCGATTGGATAAACCTTTCAGTTTTATAATCTTATCCAACATACAATCATCGCGCTGTATAAATAATGCAGTCCTAAAAGTACTGTAATCAAATTTTTGTGATATTGGGGTTTTTCTTGCGCAGGATTAGAGAGAGAGGAGAGAAAAGAGGAGAGATAAAGCAAAAAATACAGAGAGGGATGGAGATTGATTTGACACCCAAGTTGGCTAAGAAGGTGTACGGAGGAAATGGGGGAAATTACTATGCATGGTGCCCAGATGAGTTACCCATGTTACGTGAAGCCAATATTGGAGCTGCTAAACTTTCTCTTGAAAAGGATGGTTTTGCCCTCCCCCGCTATTCTGATTCTCCAAAGGTCGCTTATGTTCTTCAAGGTATAAATCACTATATAAATGTATATGTTCACATAAATCCTCAATTTTCCCTAATTTTTGTTATGTGATTTGATTTTGATTTTCAATTGTTGGTTGGTTTTAGTATTTTACTTCATGTTTATTAATGATTAATGTGGGTATGTCTTGATCTCTTAGATGATGACAGATTTGTATTATTCTGCTTATGTAAATTTCTGGGTTATGTTTAAATGTCTTTTGATTGGATCATGAATTTTTTTGGTTGTATCATGGCATAATATTTGTTACTAGCCGGGTCCCGTGCCTCCAGCAGACGGTGAGATTTATCTCAAGCCCAGATCTTGATGATTTATTGAGTGAGCGGGAAATTCAAAATCATTTCTATTTTATTAGATAGATTAGTCAATGTTCAAGATCTCTATTAGTCACTACTAAAGATAGGACTTTATTGGTAGCTTTTTCTTTTACCATCATATATTTTTTATGAATTTGTTTGGTTGTATTTTGTGTAATCTATCATTATTAGTCGATATTTCAAATTCAAGCAAACTAGTGTTATTTTTTTTTCCTTATTTTTAAATATACTAAGAAGAGTTCCTGTTTTCTAACCTGTAATTCTAGAGTCCAATTAGTTTCTAATTTCAATATTCGCAGAACTGATGTTTGTTCATTTGATTTTGTCTTTGATATAAATGCTCATCATATTTAGATTCTTTTTATTTTGTATTTTTTATTATTATTATTTTTATTATTATTTTATATATAGAAAAAGGAATGATTTTATTTAACTGTTTTTCTCTACTGAAATAAATCATTTTCTCACTACTGAAATAAATCACTGAATTGGAGTAAAGGTTTTGCGAGAGAACTTAATTGTTCTACCTGAGTTTGTTGTTTTAGATCTATTGAGTTGCAATAAAGGAGACATGCTGCCTTGGGCTTTTTGTTCTGCTTTGCAGGACATGATTTTAATTTTTTATGTTGAAGCCTGTCATTAAGCTTAATTTAATTGATGGATGGTGTTGACAGCATGATTATAGACTTTTCCGTATTATGTTGTCTTTTATTTATCTCAAACTGTATAATCCTAATTTTGTACAGATAATTAGATATATCATATATGGCTACATGGACGCGAGTAATTTTTTTACATTTTCTTCTCTAACTAAGAAGAACACAAATTTGTCTAACAGCGAGTACACGTTTACATACTCTTTCAGCTTGATTAATTACATTTTATATTGTCTCTTGATTATTTCTTCCCTCACTAGGCAGTGGAGTTTCTGGAATTGTCCTCCCTGAGAAAGAGGAGAAGGTTCTTCCAATCAAAACAGGGGATTCCATTGCCCTTCCATTTGGTGTTGTATCATGGTGGTACAACAAAGAGGACACTGAACTTATAATTCTTTTCTTGGGGGAAACTTCTAAAGGCCATAAAGCTGGTTCATTCACTGATTTCTTCTTGACTGGCACTAATGGTATCTTCACTGGCTTTACAACCGAGTTTGTAGGCAGGGCATGGGACTTGGAAGAAAGTGTTGTGAAGACCCTTGTTGGAAATCAATCTGGTAACGGAATTGTCAAGCTTGATGCTGGTTTTAAGATGACTGAGGCTGTTAATGACCACCGAAATGGAATGGTGTTGAATTGTCTGGAAGCTCCGTTAGATGTTGATATTAAGAATGGTGGAAGGGTTGTGGTTTTGAACACAAAGAATTTACCTTTGGTTGGTGAGGTTGGCCTTGGAGCCGATCTTGTTAGGTTGGATGGAAGTGCCATGTGCTCTCCAGGTTTTTCGTGTGACTCGGCATACCAGGTAACTTATATTGTTAGGGGTAGTGGCCGCGCACAGGTTGTTGGTGTTGATGGGAAACGTGTTTTGGAAACTACTGTCAAGGCCGGTAATTTATTTATCGTACCTAGGTTTTTCGTGGTTTCAAAGATTGCTGATCCTGTTGGCCTCGAGTGGTTCTCTATCATTTCGACTCCTAAGTACGTACCCTTTACTTGTTAAGCTATTATAGTTTCTGCTTATTTTCCTTTGAAGTTGTTGCATTTTAATCTTTATCCTTGATAATGATTCTAATGATATTGTGCATATTGCAGTCCCATATTCACTCATCTAGCCGGAAGCATTGGTGCTTGGAAGGCCTTATCTCCTCAAGTTCTCCAGGCGTCGTTCAAAGTGGGAGCGGATGTAGAGCAGCAGTTCCGCTCTAAAAGGACAGCAGATGCCATCTTCTTCCCTCCCCCAAAGTGAGATAACAGCAAAGAGTCCCTTCCTCTTATTGTTCTTGTTATGAGAGCTAATATAAAGCTAGTAGCTCATAGGAAAATTTCAACACCTTGTCAGGTGGTTTCTTTATGCAGTTGCGTTTGATATGGATGTTGGTATTTTCATAAATACAAGTAATATTTGTCTTGTTTACTATAGTTTTGGTTTGATCAAATGGATGTTACTAAGCATGATTCATATAGTTTTGGATTTTCAAAAATATTAGTCATATATTGTGATTTTGCTATATTATCTTGTCGTTTGGGTATTATATAAAGACATTACTTAGGTATGACTAAAAGAAAAAAAAAAGACAGAAATATGCATCACTAATCTTTAGTTCTTAGACTTTAAAAAGAGGGACAAAAGTATGGTATATATATTTAAGAGACATTTATTTAATTAAATTTAGGTATTATAGCTACTGTGTGGTCTCCAGAGTATATATTATAGTGCCAAGAAATTTACAGAAAGAAAGACATTTTTAGCATATCATTAAGTTTTTCAAAATGTGTTTTGATTTTTGGGTTGATATTTATTTAGCAAGACGTTCTCTTGTGATTATTATACTCATTTACTAATTACTATTAGTGCACAACTGTTTTAAATGCGACAAAACTTTACTACTAAACATGATAAACATGCATATTTTGATAAATTAAGAAGATAACCTTTTGTATTTTAGTATAATATTTATGAGATGAGATGTTGTGTATAAATAATAGGATAACTTTTGATTTCTCGATCAATATATATATTTTTAATTTCAAATTGATCTAAAATAATTTTTTATTTAATATTTCAAAAATACTTTATGACAATTAAGCTAAAAAAAATTATTTAGTTAGTTAATGACACTTTATTAGAGACCACCAATCACCTATAAATACATTTATTTTGTTAGGATTTTTTCTATTTTAAATAAATAACAATTTTTTATTTTATAATTTAAATTTAAAATAATCTTTCTCTCTCCTATCACCTGAATAATGCGACAACTTTTATAGCTTCCCTCCAAGTTAACAAAAGTACTTTCTCATCAGTTTGAACCACAACTGTTTCATTCCATGATCACTCCAAAATCAAAACCAGTTAACCCTCAGCTATCCACCATCTTCATACATCACCTTCATATATACAGCAACAAGAAAAGTACAACTTCATCTCAATCTTACCACACTCGCAGACCCACCACCTCAAATCCTCGCCATGAACGACCTCACAAACCCACTCGAAACCTTCTTCGCAAACCCATCCATTTTCTCAATGACCTCAAACAAATCCAAGACCCAGATGAAGCTTTGTCTCTCTTCCATGAATGCCACCAAATGGGCTTCAAACACGACTACCCATCTTACTCTTCTCTCATCTACAAGCTCGCCCGTGCTCGCAATTTCGAAGCCGTTGAAACCCTTCTCCAGTATGTCCAGAACTATAATATTCGATGCGGAGAAATCCTTTTTATTGCACTGATTAAGCATTTTGGGAAAGCCAAATTGGTTGATAAAGCCATTGAACTATTTCGGAAAATGAAGGCTTTTAATTGTGTCCGCACAGTGCAGTCTTTTAATACGCTTTTGAATGTTCTTGTTGATAATGATAGGTTTGATGATGCTATCCAGATGTTTGAGTCTGCCCGGAAAATGGGATTTTGGCCGAATTCAGTTTCGTATAATATTATGATAAAAGGTTGGCTTGAGAAAGGAAGGTGGGAATTGGCTCGCCAAATGTTTGATCAAATGCTTGAGAAAGAAGTTGAACCCACTGTTGTGACTTTTAATTGTCAAATTGGGTTTTTGTGTAAAAGGGGCGAGTTTGACAAAGCAAAAGGTTTGTTTGAGGAGATGAAGAAAAAAGGAAAATACGCTAACGAGGTTACGTATGCATTGTTGATGGAAGGTTTGTGCTCTCTAGGGAAGTATAAGGAAGCAAAGAAATTGATGTTTGATATGGAGTATCGAGGGTGTAAACCCCACCTTGTAAACTATGGTGTTTTGATGAGTGATCTCGCAAGGAATGGAAAGATTGAGGAAGCTAAAGATTTGTTTCTTGAGATGAAGAAGAGGCGAGTTAAGCCGGATGGTGTAATGTACAATATCTTGATTAATTATTTGTGCAGGGAAGGGAGAACCGCGGAAGCTTACAAATTATTGGTTGAAATGCAGGTTGCGGGTTGTGTGCCAAATGCTGCCACCTACAGGATGATGGCTGATGGTTTTTGCAGGGCTGGTGAATTTGAAGGGGGTTTGAAGGTTTTAAATGCCATGTTAATGAGTAAACATTGTCCCCGTATGGAAACATTTTGTTGTTTGATTACGGGATTAGCCAAGAGTGGAAAGATAGATGATGCTTGTTATATTTTGGAGGAGATGGAGAAGAGGAAGATGAGAGTCGATTTGAAACTATGGGAGTCCTTAGTTCAGGAAGTTGGCGAAAAGGATAAAGGTGCCATTAGGCTTGTAAGTGAACTCATCTGTGCCTGATAATGCTTTTCTCTGTATTGCCATTTTCTAATCAGTTAAATTTAATTGATGTTTTCGAGCATAGCTACTGCAAAGTGAATTGGTGAGCTGGTTGTTCCTGCTGAATGCAACCCTAGTTTTAGGACATGAGTTTGTGAGAAGCACTGATCTAATACATCACCTTGACACCTTCTTTCCCTTTGGTGTCTATTGGTGTTCTGTCTCTCTGTCTACCTTTCTTCGGGGAATGCCCTAAATTGGAAACAAACGACACAAGCAGGAGATTGTGTATATATTTTATAGGTAAAAGTGTTTCTAATCTGAAGGACCCTGATAAGGATCTGCATTAAAGTTTAAAATTCAAATTTCAATGAAGTCATGGTGACTCGAAGCAGTGTTTCTACTTCTACCTTACAATTCACTCAAACTTGTTATATACTGTTTGCCTTATTTTGGGATCCTCATTTTGATTGACATCCAATTGTCTGAAGGGGAGAGTACATAAGGGAAATCTATGGAGCGTTTCATTGATCAAATTTATAGGTCAGGATTATTCGTCCATCTTCATATTGGCCCTTATGAACAAATTAGGATTTGACAAGAATATTTGATTCCTGCCTGCCGCCTGGGACATGAGTTTCTTCAAGCCTGAATGAAATGTACTGGGGGTTTAACTAAACCTTCCAATATTGTGTATCAGTTCATCACTCAGAAGTATGAATGCATTTAATTGTCTTAGAACAAGTATACATTTGGATAGATGGAATTACCATTAATTCTCCAAATTACTTGTAATCTGATGCTTACAATGCAACCTTTAAAGGATATACTCTCGAGTTCCTTTTTTTTATTTATTTATAGAAATAATGAGATTTTAGTGCTTCCTTTGAATGATAATACTTCTCTTCTACAATTTATTAGTTATCACCATTCACCACTAGGCGTGCTGAACAGCTGAAGTATATTTTTCCGATGGGCTCAATGTGTTTAATAGTTTCTGATAAAATACTAGTACTAGATTTTTGTGGCCCAATTCCCTTTAAATAAGTCATTCCAAGAACAAAAATTTATGGCCAACTGTTGAATAAAATATGTAGCAGCAATGTAGGTGTAAAAAGGGTCCTGCAGTCCTCCTGTTTGCACCCAAAAAAAAGAAAGAAAGAAGGCTTCATCAGGTAGAAAGAAAAAAAAAATAAGAAACTATTTTCACTGTGAAAAGCTGATGGTCTTGACAAGCATAGAATTATCTTTGGAATAATCCATTTCATACTTGGGGCAAGCTGAAAAAATAATTTGTGTACCAAGTCCATCAACTCTCCTATTCCTTTTTATTAATGCCCTTTAAAATTTATTTTTTGCTTATTTTTGTACTATAAATTATAGATCCACAATTTTAGTTTGATTAAAAGTACATTAAACTATGAGGGTGCAAATGTTTTTGTGTGGAGGTTGTGAAGGGACATGGTGATTTTAATTAAAAAATGAAATAAAAAAATTGAGCTTAAATTATGAAATGCAATTTGTGACCAAGTAAAAATTGGATACACATTCATACATACATACATACATTTCCTCTACAAGACCTTTTCCGTTAAGGAGGTCAATTTGCTCATTGCTGCAATCATTAGCAGGATTATTATTATAGAACAGTTCCAATTTATGAATTGACTAGCTGGGTCCCGTGCCTCGGGCACTGTATGGACAATATGATTTATCTCAAACTTTGAACGACCAAAATAATTTATTGAGTGAGCGGGAAATTTAAAGTCATTTGTATTTTATTAAATTACTAGTTGGGTCACGTGCCTCCGGCACTGTATGGACAATATGATTTATCTCAAATTTTGAACGACTAAAATAATTTATTGAGTGAGCGGAAAATTTAAAGTCATTTGTATTTTATTAAATTATTATTAGATTATTAGATAGATGTATTTTATTAGATAGATGTATGAACGGTGAGATTTATCCCAAATTTAGACGGCCCGAATGATTTATTAAATGAGCGGGAAATTCAAAATCATTTGTATTTTATTAGATAGATTAGGTTTAATTTTCATCCCATATTACTTATTATACTTACTACTATAATAATGCACTAGCGATAACCCGTGCCTGAAGGCACGGTGTAACGAAAAATTAAATTAAAATTTAAAAAATATTACATTATCTAAAGACATACATATTCAATCAACAATACATATTCAACCACCAAAATATCGAGCTAGTCGGTACTAATTTCACTAAATTTCGGCAGAATTTCCTTTAAAAATAGATATCCGGAAAATTCTAAACTTATCTACAAAACTTACAATCATCAATACTTATCTGTGTGTGTGGGTTCAAAATTTGAATAAGGAGGACAAGAGAGAGAGCTGCTGACGTGTATTTTGATGTGACATTTATGTATTTTCTCTCTCCGCTCTGTTTTATATTATAGATACTCCACTAGACTATTACATTTTAGAAGAAAATACCAATAAGATTTTAATATTCATTATAAAAGATAAACAATTTAATATTTAATGTAGGGGTAATATTATAAACTAGTCATTGAAATTAAAAGGAACAAACAAATAAAAAAGAAGGAAAAGATTATTATGATTCTAAATTGCACCTTTCTTTCTCCAAGCGTGCAAGGAAGTAGAAACTTGTCATCATATGATATTTTATATTAAAAGTCATATATAATTATGAAGATCAACTTACACCGCTAATGCGTTTATATAACAGTTGTGCTTAGCTATAATTCAAAGGAAACTGCTACTACTATAATTAAGTCAAGATCACTCATAAATTAATTAAGTTGTAGAACCCAACAAAATTAAACCAGATGGGTAATATAATATATACTACTCAGTAGTAGTATATGCACATTATTATTATTATTAACATTTTTTTTTAATTTTATGGATGGATGTCCATCCTTTAAACTCAGTATATAAATTTGACTGACTGCTAGCTTAATTCAATAGGTAGCTCAAATGTAATTGTATTTTCGAACTCATTAACAAATTATGTAATGTATTGATTAATTGATCTCATTCGAAAAAAACTGACGTTTTGTGTAATTTGTTACGATTATTTTTGAATTAAACATCGAGGATCAAAGTTCACGAACTGAGGCAAAAGTCCAAGGCTGATCTATTGGCACAATTGAATGAACTCAAATCTGAACTTTCTCTCCTCCGTGTCGCTAAGGTCACCGGCGGTGCTGCTAACAAGCTCTCCAAGATGTACACTTTTTCCCTCTCCGTCTATATATACATATATTGTTTGAATGTGTGTTGATCTGGGTTAAAAATGTGTGTGATTTTGTGTTTGTGGATGCAGAAAAGTTGTGAGGCAATCTGTAGCGCAGGTATCGACGGTGATGTCACAGAAGCAGAAGGCGGTTTTGAGAGAAGCTTACAAGAATAAGAAGTATTTGCCCCTTGATCTTCGTCCCAAGAAGACCAGAGCCATCCGCAGGCGCCTCACTAAGCATCAGGTATTATGATTCTTATTTGCTTGCTTTCACAATTTTTATAACACTGGAATTTTTATTTCTTGCTATAATGTTATGCCAAGTTAAGTCTGGGGTGGCTTTTGATAGAATTTTTTAATGTTAATTGAATGTTGAATATTGGATTTTTCAGTGAATTCTTACAAAATTTCCTCGGTTTACCTTTTGGAATATGTTCAAGAGAATTTGATTCAAGGACCCTTCTAAATAGTGATGCTATACTTTGACTCTGTTCTTATACTTGTATAATTAGCTGGTTCTGATAGTTATGCTCTATATGAACAATTAGTGGGACAAAAGAACCATGTTCCTAGTCTCCTAGATAGAATGCTAGTTTGGTTCCATGGTGATTTGATTGGATATAAGCGTGACTTTGGCTGCCATTCCACTTTTACATTGCACCTTTGCTAATGATGCATTTGAAATCTCCAGTTTTTGAGAGTTGATTCATACTAAAAGTGCTTAGAAATGTCATATTGTCTTTGTCAGTGACCCTCTATAGCTTGAGGGTATTGTAGATGTACTGTTGTAATGATGGCTGTTAACACGCTTAACTTAAGCTGTTACATAGGATGCTATATTATTTGTTGTGGTCTACTATTGTTGCCTTGACTTGATGTGTGAGACCCCAGATTTTATGAATAAATATTTAATTTTCTTGAATTATATTTTTGAAAATTATGGTGTGGATTTGATATAATATTATAGTTGTGGGTAATATTTATAAATTTTGCAAAGTACGCAAGTTGTTATAAAATATTCGTTTGGTCGGGGAATATTCTTTTTGTCGGGGAATATTCGTACGACGGCACAATCATTGGTGGACCCCACAATGTTAGAAAACGACAAAAATACTTTATGAAAATAACGGCGGAGGTGTTACCGTTAAAACTGTTGAACTACTCGGTAGTAAAAGTACAGTAATACGCGTTGTTGCATAGTAGCACACGGTATTGATTATTGATGCTTACGTAAGAAGTCACTCAGCTATACTCAATTATTGCTACAGTAATTGCTGCATCATATCTATTATATTATTGATTCAATTATTGTCACAGTATCATTTGTATAATATATTATTTAAACAATAATTGAGACGAAAAGTTATAATAATTGTTGGAAGATTAATTATGTGTTGATTAAAAAATAAAATAATTTCTGGTAATTTTTATTCAATCTTTGATGTATATAAAGAGTCTATTATGAGACGTTGGTGATAAGTTTAATTATTTATGGGGGGCCATATGTCGTCATCTAAGAGTCTCTTTCATAAATAGTAATTATTTTCGTAAATAGTAATTATTTTCGTAAATAGTAATTACCTTCGTAAATAGTAATTATTTTCGTAAATAGTAATTACCTTTGTAAATAGTAATTATCTTTGTAAATAGTAATTACCTTTGTAAATAGTAATTACCTTTGTAAATAGTAATTACCTTCGTAAATAGTAATTACCTTCGTAAATAATAGTTACCTTCGTCAATAGTAGTTGTCCCTTCAATATTACCAAGAGTTAACTGCCTCTTCGGTGTTCCAAGGGTTAATTACCCTTTCGCAAATAGTAGTTGTCTCTTCAATATTACCAAGAGTCATTTTGACCCTTCGTTAAGACCAAGAGCCACCCTCAGTTTTTCTATAAATAGAAAGCTCATTCCTTCATTATTTCTTACGAATTCGCTCAAGCTATAGAGAGAAAGAAGAAAAGTATTCTGCTACTTCACTTATATCCAGTTCTTCTAAGGTAGGGAATATTATTTGTTGTACCCGTAAGGGGTGTTATTCTTTCTTCTTGAAGAGAACTTATGTTATTCCATTCTTTGTTACTCTGTTGGAATAACCTGTAAAAGTGGCATACCCTATACATGACCCGTATACGCGGTATACCCTATACTTGGTGAAATCCTTACGTTATTCCATTTCTTATTATTCTGTCGGAATAACCTGTATACGTGGTTTACCCTACACTTGGTGACATTCTTCTATTATTCTGTCGAAATATCCTGTCTGTGTGTTTTACACCGGACCTGGTTCCATTTACTATTCTGTCTTTACATTTTTGTCGGAATATCCTGTCTGTGCTATACGCCGGACCTGGTTCCATCATTTACTATTCCGTATTTATTATTCTGTTGGAACATCCTGTCGGTGTGAATTTCACCTGACCTGGTTCCGTTATTATTATTCTGCTGGAATAACCTGTTTGTGCGGTCTCTATCGCATGCATGGTGATATCTTTTGTTATTGTATTCGGTATTACTCAGTTGGATAAAACTTTGACTTCTATACTCCATGAAATTAGTGGAATATCCTTGATATTTGCGCTTCATCCAGTATCCTTTCATGAAAATATTCTTCTGATCATTCTTGAATTTTACACCACAAAACAGTATCGTGTTGACAATTTGGACGTTAATAATTTCTGGATAAAATAATTCTTGAACTTGTTTTATTGAACTCTTATATCATTGTCATCATCCTCATGTTTGTATTTTTTTTAAAGTCATCTGTGGCCTGTAGAGCATGGATGGACTTGGTATGATTATGACCAGGGATTTTTCGGTGTAATCATGAACGTAATGTTACAAGTGATGTGGTAAAAGTCTCATTTGCCGTAGTGCATTGATGGACAGTTGTTGGCATGATCATGACCATTAATGAATACATAAATATTCTTGGCCCGTAGTGCATGAATAATTGTGGTCGTGATACTAAAGAATATCCTTGGCCGTAGTGCAAGGGTGATTCGATGATGTGGAATATTTGTTAAGCTGAGTCTCAGCTATAACGATGATGAAAAACCTTTTAAATCATAAAAGATAGTAGATTTTATTTTCTACTTGACTCTTTTAATGGATTGCTGGTTCCGCTGTAGTTAAACTTGATGTTTATTGTATTTTATCAGTTTAACACTGTTGAAGGCTAATGATAAATTATTCTGCATTATCTTAGTCATAATATTTCTTACTGGGCTAGTTGAGCTCACCCTTTCTTTCACTGTTCTCTTCAGGAAATGAGAATATAGCTGGGACGAGTCGGGGAACGAAGTAATGGTCCAGAGGATAGCATTAGTAGTCCTCACTATTCTGTTAAATAGTGTGACAATAATTGTATTGAGGACACCTTTTGAGTTTGTATGCTCTCTAGTAGACAATAATTGTATTCAAACTCACAGTTATGTTTTGTCGTATTGTACACGACACTGGTATTAGTAAGTTGTATTTGAATTATGTACCATGTATCTGGCGACTCAAGATGGGTGATGTATACCTAATTTTGGGGGCGTCACAGTTGGTATCAGAGCTTAGGGATATGATCCCTGGCTAAGATGTGAGAATAGTACTAGGAGGGGAGAGACGGGGAATTCCTTCGCTAGTATGACCTACCTAAGTTTATGTGCTATTTAATTGGTCGGTCATAGTATAGGGATAATATGTGATATGTTATCTAATCCTTGTTTTGTGGCAGTATTTGGAAATGGCAGCTGAAAATGTTCACAATGGAGTGAATGAGACCGTCGAGACACCTTTAATCACTAATCAGGATAATGCGGTGTTAGACGAAGGACAAATTAGAGATATTTACGTGGTGAATGAAGAACTAATAGTTGCACCCGAGCTAGTTGCAGAGGTAGCAGCTGAGAGTGAGGAGGAAGAGGAAGAAGACGAAGAAGAGGAACCTGAAGAGAATTGGTTAAACGAATTTTATAATCGAAACTTAGAATTACAAAATCGTGTTATGAGTTAGAAGAGCAGGCTGAAGAACGGCAGGCGGTCGTGGAACAAAGAGATACAACAATTCAAAATTGTGTCACCCGATGTGCGATGCTTGAACAGAAGCACTCTTTGGCAGAGTATAAGATATTAGAGCTGGAATCTGAGAACGCACTGATCAAAGTTCTGATGAAAGCAGAAACAACTGAACGAAGAAGAATAGATGATGCGTGGGTAACAGCCGCACGACGCGTTGATAGTGTAGAAAAAGACGTCCGATCTAATAAAGCTAAAATAGATGAAATGGATTTTGCTTTTTGGACAACAATTGGGAGAATCCAACATCGAATTCAGCATTATCCTGTGCATAACGGTCAACCCCAATTCGATATGGATCGGAGAATAATGATTCGAATCATGGATCAGGAATGCGACGAAGCAACTAAAGGTGGAATATACTCTATAGCAAAACCAAATCCGATAGTTTAAATAAGAGCATTTGTTGCGAAACCCGAACGAAGTTATTACGGGTAAGTTAATTACAAACTCTTGCGAAGTCTATACCATGTTAGATACCGGTTCTACTCACTCTTTTATTTCACTTAGTTGTGTTCAATGTTTGAAGTTAACTCCGAGAAACTTTCGTTACCTCTACTATTTATAAATCTTATTTGATTCAAATCGACACTTTCACGTTACCTGTCAATCTTATCTCTTTGAAAATACTTGCCTTTGATGCGATTTTAGAAATCGATTGGTTAACTACTCATCATGCTTTTCGTAAGGTTGTTAGCTTTCATACTCATAACCAACCTGTTATGCGAATTCAAAGTAACCAAACCACTAAAGTCAATCATTGTTATATCAAACCATAAAGCTATTCGTTTATTGAAAAACGGATGTCAAGCTTTCTTAGCTCATGTCACAAATCTAAACAAAAATACGTCAGCTTTGAATGATATTTCTGTTATTAATAAATTTCCTGACGTATTCCCCGAAGAACTTCTTAGCTTACCCCTAGAGCGTGAAATCGACTTTTTTTT
The DNA here is from genome assembly GCA_020205505.1 of Panax japonicus. Lineage (NCBI taxonomy): Eukaryota > Viridiplantae > Streptophyta > Magnoliopsida > Apiales > Araliaceae > Panax > Panax japonicus. Next base: position 68,031,597 of record CM035109.1, on the reverse strand, counting down.
ATTGACCCCAGTACAAAACCCATTTCTTAAACCCTCAAATATTTTCTTCACCTAAAAAGAACGTATAACGTGCCAAAGACGTTGGCTCGAGCTGTTGAAGATTACGATCATATCATTTAATACCATCGTGGAAAAGCGAACGTGGTACCTGACGCGTTGTATAGAAGATCGTATGCGATCACAAGTGCGAATATATGAACTCACGTGAAGATAACGAATATACAAGTAGAATCGACTTTAATCGATAAAGTTAAAGCCGCTCAAGCTACACACTCAGAGCTGATGAATGTGAACAATTAAGAAGGTTCAAGAGGGCGTTATTCTAGAAGCAAGAATTGACGAATAGAGGAAGTCTAAACGCTCGATTTAGTTGGCCCATTTGAAATCCTCGATTGAGTAGGAACTGTGGCTTATAGACTCGTTTTACCGCCAAATATATTGCGTGTTCATAACGTTTTTTTGTATCGATGTTACGTAAATATGTGGACGACCCGAACCACATTATTAATTTAGAACCGGACGAGATAGCGGATGATTTAACGTTTGAAGAGATACGTGTTACAATCTTGGATAAGAAGAATCGTATTAAACACTCAAAGGTTATACCTCAAGAATTAGAATTTGAAGTGAAGTCAAGGTATCCTCACATGTTTGGCATACCAGGTACGTACGTAAATTTCGAGGGCGAAATTTCATAAGGAGGGGAGATTGTGAGACCCCAGATTTTATGAATAAATATTTAATTTTCTTGAATTATATTTTTGAAAATTATGGTGTGGATTTGATATAATATTATAGTTGTGGGTAATATTTATAAATTTTGCAAAGTACGCAAGTTGTTATAAAATATTCGTTTGGTCGGGGAATATTCTTTTTGTCGGGGAATATTCGTACGACGGCACAATCATTGGTGGACCCCACAACGTTAGAAAACGACAAAAATACTTTATGAAAATAACGGCGGAGGTGTTACCGTTAAAACTGTTGAACTACTCGGTAGTAAAAGTACAGTAATACGCGTTGTTGCATAGTAGCACACGGTATTGATTATTGATGCTTACGTAAGAAGTCACTCAGCTATACTCAATTATTGCTACAGTAATTGCTGCATCATATCTATTATATTATTGATTCAATTATTGTCACAGTATCATTTGTATAATATATTATTTAAACAATAATTGAGACGAAAAGTTATAATAATTGTTGGAAGATTAATTATGTGTTGATTAAAAAATAAAATAATTTCTGGTAATTTTTATTCAATCTTTGATGTATATAAAGAGTCTATTATGAGACGTTGGTGATAAGTTTAATTATTTATGGGGGGCCATATGTCGTCATCTAAGAGTCTCTTTCATAAATAGTAATTATTTTCGTAAATAGTAATTATTTTCGTAAATAGTAATTACCTTCGTAAATAGTAATTATTTTCGTAAATAGTAATTACCTTTGTAAATAGTAATTATCTTTGTAAATAGTAATTACCTTTGTAAATAGTAATTACCTTTGTAAATAGTAATTACCTTCGTAAATAGTAATTACCTTCGTAAATAATAGTTACCTTCGTCAATAGTAGTTGTCCCTTCAATATTACCAAGAGTTAACTGCCTCTTCGGTGTTCCAAGGGTTAATTACCCTTTCGCAAATAGTAGTTGTCTCTTCAATATTACCAAGAGTCATTTTGACCCTTCGTTAAGACCAAGAGCCACCCTCAGTTTTTCTATAAATAGAAAGCTCATTCCTTCATTATTTCTTACGAATTCGCTCAAGCTATAGAGAGAAAGAAGAAAAGTATTCTGCTACTTCACTTATATCCAGTTCTTCTAAGGTAGGGAATATTATTTGTTGTACCCGTAAGGGGTGTTATTCTTTCTTCTTGAAGAGAACTTATGTTATTCCATTCTTTGTTACTCTGTTGGAATAACCTGTAAAAGTGGCATACCCTATACATGACCCGTATACGCGGTATACCCTATACTTGGTGAAATCCTTACGTTATTCCATTTCTTATTATTCTGTCGGAATAACCTGTATACGTGGTTTACCCTACACTTGGTGACATTCTTCTATTATTCTGTCGAAATATCCTGTCTGTGTGTTTTACACCGGACCTGGTTCCATTTACTATTCTGTCTTTACATTTTTGTCGGAATATCCTGTCTGTGCTATACGCCGGACCTGGTTCCATCATTTACTATTCCGTATTTATTATTCTGTTGGAACATCCTGTCGGTGTGAATTTCACCTGACCTGGTTCCGTTATTATTATTCTGCTGGAATAACCTGTTTGTGCGGTCTCTATCGCATGCATGGTGATATCTTTTGTTATTGTATTCGGTATTACTCAGTTGGATAAAACTTTGACTTCTATACTCCATGAAATTAGTGGAATATCCTTGATATTTGCGCTTCATCCAGTATCCTTTCATGAAAATATTCTTCTGATCATTCTTGAATTTTACACCACAAAACAGTATCGTGTTGACAATTTGGACGTTAATAATTTCTGGATAAAATAATTCTTGAACTTGTTTTATTGAACTCTTATATCATTGTCATCATCCTCATGTTTGTATTTTTTTTAAAGTCATCTGTGGCCTGTAGAGCATGGATGGACTTGGTATGATTATGACCAGGGATTTTTCGGTGTAATCATGACCGTAATGTTACAAGTGATGTGGTAAAAGTCTCATTTGCCGTAGTGCATTGATGGACAGTTGTTGGCATGATCATGACCATTAATGAATACACAAATATTCTTGGCCCGTAGTGCATGAATAATTGTGGTCGTGATACTAAAGAATATCCTTGGCCGTAGTGCAAGGGTGATTCGATGATGTGGAATATTTGTTAAGCTGAGTCTCAGCTATAACGATGATGAAAAACCTTTTAAATCATAAAAGATAGTAGATTTTATTTTCTACTTGACTCTTTTAATGGATTGCTGGTTCCGCTGTAGTTAAACTTGATGTTTATTGTATTTTATCAGTTTAATACTGTTGAAGGCTAATGATAAATTATTCTGCATTATCTTAGTCATAATATTTCTTACTGGGCTAGTTGAGCTCACCCTTTCTTTCACTGTTCTCTTCAGGAAATGAGAATATAGCTGGGACGAGTCGGGGAACGAAGTAATGGTCCAGAGGATAGCATTAGTAGTCCTCACTATTCTGTTAAATAGTGTGACAATAATTGTATTGAGGACACCTTTTGAGTTTGTATGCTCTCTAGTAGACAATAATTGTATTCAAACTCACAGTTATGTTTTGTCGTATTGTACACGACACTGGTATTAGTAAGTTGTATTTGAATTCTGTACCATGTATCTGGCGACTCAAGATGGGTGATGTATACCTAATTTTGGGGGCGTCACATGATGCATTTACAAAAGATCACTTGTCGTGAATTTTTTGTACCTTCTTAAAAATAGGACAAAAGTGTACCTTTTTGGTTGCTATAATAACTTTCAGAGTTTTTCTACGGCGACCGGGTCCTAGCGACATTGCTAGCGACCGGTCCAAATTTTTTATTTTTTTTTTTAAAATATCTCCCAAATAATTTGTAAGATTTATTGGAACTGAAATTTTTTCAGAATAAAGTGTTTTGGATGTCATTTGGATACATGTAAAAAATATGCCTGTACAGGCATATTTTTTACATGTATCCAAATGACATCCAAAAAACTTTATTCTGAAAAAATTTCAGTTTCAATAAATCTTACAAATTATTTGGGAGATATTTTTTAAAAAAAAAAAAAAAAAAAAATTTGGACCGGTCGCTAGCAATGTCGCTAGGACCCGGTCGCCGTAGAATTTTTGTAACTTTCATGTATGCAATTGCCTTCCCTCTATTATATGGCTTTAAATATCTAGAATTGATGTTTCTCGATTAATGGTGTGAATTCCATTAATGTTGTTTCATGTCTAAAGACACAACGGGAAAAGAAGAAGGAGATGTACTTTCCACCTAGGAAGTATGCCATCAAGGTTTAATATGTTTGATTTATCCGGAGTTAGTTTGGTGTTTCTTCCGTACAATTTATCTAGTTTCTGTTACCCTTGATATATAATGGAAACATATTTGGAGCTTCATTCTTGTTAAAATACATTTTCACTAGATAACAAACAATCCTGCATTGTTTTTCAATAATTTGAGTGAATGTTGATTTGCTTGATATTACCATCCCCCCGTTAGGTGCTATGCTACACTGGTTTAGTATATCCAGCTGCTGGATCTTGATTCCTGCGTTTAAACTAATTAAAGTCTGATTAAGATGTTGAAACCTAAAGATTACTTTAGAGAATTTTGCATATGGTAATTTATTTAAGAGGTCACGAGAGTTGAGAGAGACTTCATTTTCTTGCGTGATTGTCCTCCATAATAACGGTATTTTCAAAACATTCCTTTAGAGAGCAGATTCTCTGTCCTCCCCAATTCTCATGTCTCCCTTGTGTCCCCCCATTTATATTTTGACACATGTCTTTTTATTTACTTTTAAAATTAATTGGTGTTAAATAAGAGATCAAAATGTAAGTGGTGGGACACAAGGGGACATGAGAATTGAGGACAGATGATCTGCTCTCACGAGAAGTAGTGTATTTTTTATAACTTTATTTAATTATACAAAGGGACGTTTTGTTCCATAGTTTACATAATTTTATATGCGGCGTCTCTAAGACTAAGCTCCCCTTTTTTTAAAAAAAGAAATGAAAATCATTGTGAGCATTAATAATACTCACTCGATCCTATCGAATATCTATGAAGTGGTTGGGGAACTTGTGAGCTTCTTTGTTCCATCTTGAATTTGTTGTTTCGAGCCCATGAATAACATGTCGGAAACAAGATTTGATTTGTGAATGATGAACGTTTCCAATTACTAATAGTATTATTTTACCTAAGCGAGCTTGAAAATGACGTTTTTTGTTAGATATGCAGGCCAAGCCTTTGTTTTCTTCTTCTTCTTCTTTGAATACCTCCATAACCACACTTGAAATGGTTAAATCATCATTACCAATCAATATAAATACTACAGTAGTATTTGTTTATTGTTCAACTAATCACTACGGATGGTGAGTAAGTAGAGGCAGCCACTACGTTACTAGTATATAATTGGACCAAAAAATAAATGGTTTAAGTGACCTAAACGACAAACAATTATTGCCGAAAAATATATTATTAATAAATGAATTTTTGACTATAAATAAATGAAGTTTTATCAGTAAATGCCATAATTAAGCAGAAAAGGGAAACTAAATTCAGCATTTATATTTGTATGGATATCTTCAAAAAGAAAAAAAAAATATAATGCCAATATCGATAGGTATATTATAAATCATATATACGATACTGGCTACTGGACTAGGCTAGCTACCACTCTTTAATACGGAAGTGGTTAGTATGAAGTTTATTTTTGGGTAAGTTGGTCAATTGACTAATAGAGTGCTGACACGCATACGAAGTTCTCTGTGTGTCAACATTCTATTGGTCAATTGATCAACTTATTCAAAAAATAAACTTCATGTTAACCGGATTCTTTTAATACTACTAATTCATTTTGAATCAAATATTTATGTGAGCTTTTGTTTTTATCTGGAATGCAAAATCTGGCGAAAAGACGAACATGATTATGATTAACTAAAATTAGTAGTAGTAGTCAAACCAATGAAAAGAACAATGTGTATACAAATCTTGATCAACTCTTCCTTCCTGTCTTTCTTTAATATTATACTACTATTATTATTAATCAATGTTTTGGAGATTATTAATTAGTAAATTAACAAATATATGTTGAACCCTTCTCTGAATTAGTTAGTTAATTGACTTGGTTCCGTCGAGCATCTTGGGCCACGTACGCATCAGACACCCACAACCTTTATCATGCACAACATTAATTTAACCTTCAATCCCTATGTTGTATTTTTGTTTTGTCTGTTTTTTCTTCGGTCTTCCGTTGTGGAGTAATTATTTTTCGTTAAGACAAATATGCCCTTATTTGTCATTTCCAACTTAGCGTAAGTCTCATGAATTGAATGGGAGTGGAACAGTTCTATTTGAGATATCACCAGTCCATAGTTATTACCCTGCCCGCCCGCAGAGACAATTTCCTCCCATCCGTTAGAAGCTTCAAAAAATTTACAACTACTTCCTACCTACGCAACTACCTCATTCACCATGCACATACCCTCGTTCGTTCAACCAAGTCCACATCTATAAATACCCCCCCATCATATCACCTCATCCCAATAGGCAGCAGCAATATCCTCCACCGCCACCTCCAATTATCATCAACAATCTCATAAACAAACCATCCAACTTACAATTATATATCTATTTATTTGCTGTTCATAAATAAATCGAATGAGGAATTTGTTTTTCACTCCTAGATCACCATCACCTTCTCATCACTCTTATACCTCTACACCACCCCGCACTCTCTCTTCATCTATCATGCAAGAAAAATTGGAATTCGCTGAATCCGTCATCACTAAGTGGGACGTCGTCGATCATTCCGTCTCATCCTACACAAAATTAGCATCCCTCTTCACCGGAGACCGGAGACACTCCAAACACTTTCTCAAATCCATTCAAGACTTGCAATCCGCGATGAAATATTTTATTTCAGAGAAACCAGGCTCCGACGACCTAATTCGCGGTCAGAATCTAATGCAAATTGCCATGAAAAGGCTTGAAAAGGAGTTCTATCAAATATTGTCAGCTAACAAAAAGTTTCTCGATGCTGACGAATCGGTTTCGAGCCGCTCATACACAGAATCGACTCGGTTGAGTGTGTCCGATTACGAAGACGACGTGAACTCGGATGATGAGATTCAGCTCGCCGAAACCTCAGTTTCTAAGGTGGATACTGAATCGGAGATTTTTATGTCGGATTTGAAATTGATTGCTGATTGTATGATCTCGGCAGGTTATGGAAAAGAGTGTGTGAAAATCTACAAACTAGTTCGTAAATCAGTAATGGACGAGAGCCTGTATTATCTCGGAGTTGAGAATTTCAATTCTACTCAAATTCAAAAAATGGATTGGGAGGTAATGGAGCTCAAAATCAAACAATGGTTAAAAGCCGGGAAGATCAGCATCAAAAAGCTGTTTTACGGTGAGAGAATTCTCTGCGATCAAGTGTTCTCTGGATCTGACAGAATCAGAGAATCCTGTTTTACAGAGATATCCGCAAATGGAGCCCTCATGCTGTTAGTATTTCCGGAAAATGTTGCCAAATGCAAAAAATCTCCAGAAAAAATTTTCCGTCTACTCGACATGTACGACGCCGTTTCAGACCACTGGCAGGATATAGAATTAATCTTCTCCTTCGAATCAACCTCCGCCGTCCGATCACAAGCCATCACATCTCTACACAAGCTCGGCGACGCTGTCCGTACAACGCTATCCGAGTTCAAGGCGGCGATTCAGAAACATGCTTCTAAATCGGTTCTTCCCGGCGGCGGCGTACATCCATTAACACGTTACGTTATGAACTACTTCGTTTTCCTCTCCGATTATAGCGGCATATTGTCCGATATACTCGCCGACTATCCACACACGACTCAGTCACCGTTGCCGGATTCTTACTTCTCCAGTCCGTCTCTCGGCGATACTCCTTCATCGGAGATATCGCTCCGATTTGCCTGGATTATACTCGTTCTCCTCTGTAAACTCGACGGCAAGGCACAGCTTTACAAAGACGTTTCACTATCCTATCTGTTTCTAGCAAACAACTTAAACTACGTCGTTTCAAAGGTTGGGAGCTCGAATCTAAAGCTTATTTTGGGAGATGATTGGTTGATAAAGCACGAGAGTAAAGTGAAACAGTACGCGGCAAATTTCGAGAGGATGGGATGGAGCAAAGTCATATCATCAATGCCGGAGGACCCAACGGCTGATATTTCACCGGACACGGCAAAGGAGTGTTTCAACAGCATCAACTCGGGTTTCGAAGAGGCATACCGGAAACAGTCTTCTTGGGTCGTGACCGACCCGGAATTCCGTGACCAGATTAAAGCTTCTGTGGTGAAGCGGCTGGTTCCGCCGTACCAGAAATTCTACGAGAAGAATCGGGTTTGGTTTAGGAGGGAAGTCGGAGTTGAGCCAATTGTTAGATATACCCCTGAAGAGTTGAAGAATTATTTTGATGACCTCTATTTTGGGACTGGAGTTTCGCCTTCGGGGGAAAGTACGACGTCGCATTCATCCGCGGCGTCATCTCCGTCAGGTGACAAACGAAGCCATTGACATTGAATTTTCTTTCCGTTTTTTGACTAGTTGACTAGTTATAGTTTTGTGCATGTGATTTAATTGAAAACAAATTTGTTTTCATGTACAGTTCAGAGTACAGTAAATATAATAAAACTTTCTCGTGAAAGTTTTCATGCTTAGCAACTACAGTATATATAATAAAATAAGGAACAATTACATATTATAGTATATTTTTAAAAATAATTACAAAAATCATACATTCATAAAATAATTACAAAAATATGACATTTCATCATATATATTTACAATACTAATACAATTAAAGAGTCCTTAAATTAAGGGATTAATATTGAGTCCTTAAATTAAGGGATTAATATTAATGGGTTGACATAACAAATTAGTTTCCATCTTCATTCGGTCTCTCTCTCTACACCCTTACTATTTCTCTCTCTTCTCCCTTACTACTTCTCACTCTCTCCTTTCGAAGCCACTCGTCGTCGTCCACTTTCGCCGCCGCCGCCGCCGCAACACCATAGTCTCTCAACTCCGACAGAAAATTGAATACGTGACTTTCAGGCTATGTTTTCAGGCTAATACGTGTTTTTCTCTCTCCAACTCTCTCACAACTGAAAGGATTCTGGTTTCTCTCTAAGGTATGCTTCTAATTTCTGTTAATTTTCATTCTACTAATTAATTGTCAATATGATCATACATATACACTATGTTTCTAACAGAATGGGGTATTGATTGTTTGGATTTGTGTTATTTTTATGTTTTGTATAGAATGGTTGATACAATGAAGAAGGATGGAAAGAAGAAAAGAATCACAGAGGGTGATTCTATTAAGGACTTGAAGAAATTTGTTTGCATTTGTGCAGTAGAATTCTGATTTTGATGTTCCTGTAGTTAAGACAGAAGCTCAAGTTCATAGCCAGAAGATATTTTCAACCCAAATTTTTTAAAGGTTTGCTAATTTAAATTTTGTTATTGTTACTATCATATAACTGTTTGGTTACTTCTGCATTATGTTTTGGTTATTGTTAGCTTGTGATTAGGATACCATTTTTGTTACCTTGATTTGGTATTTTGGTTACTTTTTTATGTTGTTATGGTTACCATGTATTTGCTTAGTATACATAGTACTTGACTAAACTGATTTTGGTCTACATGTTGTTTATGTATTGGTTACCATTAAAACATATTTTGGTTACTATCATATAAATATTTGGTTACTTCTTTAGTATGTTTTTGGTTATTGTTAATTTCTGATTTGGATTCTATTTTTGTTTCCTTGAGTTGGAATTTTGGTTTTTTGTTGTTCTGGTTACCATGTATTTGCTTAGTATATATGGGTTGACTAAACTGTGTTTGGTCTATATGTTGTTTATGTATTGGTTACCATTGACATATATTTTGGTTACTAACATATAACTGTTTGGTTACTTCATTAGTATTTTTTTTTGCTGGCTTATGATTTGGATACCATTTATTTTCCTCAATTGGAATTTTGGTTACTTTTATATGTTGTTTTGGTTCCAATGTATTTGCTTAATATACATTGGTTGAGTAAGCTAGGTTTGGTATACATGTTGTTTATGTGTTGGTTACCATTAAAACATGGTTTGGTTACTATCATACAACTGTTTGGTTACTTCTTTAGTATATTTTTTGGTATACATGTTTTTGTTTTGGTGACCTTTAAATTATGTTTTGGTTAATATTATATATAACTTTTTGTTTACTGCATAAAATGGTACGTACTACATGTTGTTTATATCTGGTTACTAATGATTGTGTAAATCTGATTTTGTTTATTTGCAGTTATGAGATCTTTACTATGAGGAATGCAACAGAAAATTCACTGAAAAAATTCACTTAAAATTTACTATGAGGATCTTTACTATTGACTAAACTGAGTTTTGACTACATGTTGTTTAGTATACTAGACTAATTTATGGGGGCTTGATGTAATGCTTACGTTTTAGCTATGTCAAGCAATAAAAAATAGTTACTATCATATAACTGTTTGGTTACTTCTGCATTATGTTTTGGTTACTGTTAGCTTGAGATTCGGATACCATGTTTGTTACCTTGATTTGGTATTTTAGTTACTTTTTTATGTTGTTATGGTTACCATTTATTTGCTTAGTATGCATGGTTGACTAAACTGATTTTGGTGTACATGTTGTTTATGTATTGGTTACCATTAAAACATATTTTGGTTACTATCATATAAATATTTGGTTACTTATTTAGTATGTTTTTGGTTACTGTTAGTTTCTGATTTGGATTCTATTTTTGTTTCCTTGAGTTGGAATTTTGCTTACTGTTTTTTGTTGTTCTGGTTATAATATATTTGCTTAATATATGGGTTGACTAAACTTTGTTTGGTCAATATGTTGTTTATGTGTTACCATTAATATATGTTTTGGTTACTAACATATAACTGTTTGGTTACTTCATTAGTATATTTTTTGTTACTGTTAGCTTATGATTTGGATACCATTCTTTTTCTCTCAATTGAGATTTTGGTTACTGTTATATGTTATTTTGGTTACAATGTATTTATTTGGTAAACTGTTTATGATATAAATATTGTTTATATCTGGTTACTAATGACTGTGTAAATCTGATTTTTTTTATTTGCAGTTATGGAATCTTTACTATGGGGAATGCAATACAAAATTCATTAGAAAAGTTATATATTGGTGTGACAACCAAGAAATTGAACCCAAGACAGTTGAAGAAGTTTAAGGCATCATTAGTTTATGGATGTATTATTTTTATAAATAATAAACCCAAGTCATAATAAACCATGTATTTGCTTAGTATACATTGATGTATTATTTTTGTAAATTCCTTCAAATATATTCTACAAGGTTTATGCTATTCTATTTCTACTTCCATTTTCACAAACATATATTACATGTTCTGGTTACTTTCATATAATTATTTGGTTACTTCTTTATTATATTTTGGTTACTGTTACCTTATGGTTTGACTACTATTATTGTGTCCTCAATGTGGGATTTCAGATACTTTTATTTTTTTTATTCTGGTTAATATGTAATTGTTTAGTATATATGGATTGCCTAAACTGGGTTTCATTACATGATGTTTCTGTTTTGGTTACTATTAAAATCTGTTATGGTTACTATCATATAATTATATGGTTACTGTTTTATTATGTTACATTATGGTTATAGTATACATGGATTGCTTAAACTGAGTTTCATTACATGATATTTCTATTTTGGCTACCATTAAAACATGTTTTGGTTACTATCATATAATTATATGGTTACTGTTTTATTATGTTACATTATGGTTACTGTTATTAGTAACCAAATAGTTACAAGCTTGTATCAGGACAAATATTAATTGTTAAATGTACATGTGTGAGTGTCCTATTTATCTACAAGCTTGTTAGTAACCAGATAATTATCATAGATAGTTACTAGCTTGTTAGTAACCAGATAATTATAAGATTTTATCAAGACTATTATAAGCTTGTATCAAGACTGTTATAAAGCTTGTATATGTTTACTTTATATTGATAACTCATGATGGAATCAAAAATAAAAATATTAATCAACATCAATTTTGGTTACTGTACACCATCAAAAATGTTACCAACCATGTGGTTAATGGTTACTAACAGTAAACAATTATATATTCATGTAAATAATTAGATTTGTTGTATTGGTTACTGTCAGTCTCCATTGTTTAACAACTGAATAAACATTATAAAGTAACCAAATCAATATTAGACAGTAACCAAATTACATAATATTAGTAACCAGAAAATAAATTAAATTTTTACATGCAAATTTGAAGGCCTAAATGATGGAATTCGACCAAAAAACCATGCAGTTCACCAGCAAAGCTAGTGACTTTTGATCGTTGACCCGTTTCCAATGAAATTAGGCTCTGAAAACGCCAAAATCCGACACTCTAAACTTGACAGAAAATTGCCAAATTGTCACTGCAACCAAATAAATATTATACTGTAACCAATTAAATAGTATACAACAACCAATATTTAACAGTTGTATGAAGGTAACCAATGTAGTCAATAAGTAACTACCAATATAAAATAAACAATTATAAAACTCAATAACATTATAGAGTAACCAAATAAACACCTTTCAGTATCTAAATACATATTATACAGTAACCAAGATATATGTAATTAGTAGCCAAGATTATAAAAAATATTTCTACATTCATTTTACAACCAAAATAATCAGTAATGACTTTGTTACAAATTAAAGACTAACATGTGTATAAAGGTAACCAATGTAGTTAATCAGTAACCATCAATATAAAAAAATCAGTATAAAACACAGTAATATTATGTAGTAACCATAATAATATTACACAGTAAACAAGTCAGCATTATAAAATAACCAAATCCAGATTAGACAGTAACCAACATATATTTACTTAGTATCCGTAACATAAAATATATTTGACAGCATTTTACAGCAAAAACAAATAATATAAAAAATATCAATATGTACTTAAAGGTGTATTGGTTACTATTAGTCCAAACATCAAATTTGGTGTATTGGTTACTATTAGTCCATGTAACCAATACAATGTAGTCAATAAGTAACATCCAATATAAATGAAACAATTACAAAAGAATATAACATTATAATTTTACACAGTAACCAGGTCAGCACTATTGAGTAACCATTATAATTTTATATAGTAACAGTCAGCATTAGACAGTAACCAATATAATGTAAAACAGTATCCAGGTCAGTATTAGTCAGTAACCATTATAATTTTACACGGCAACCAACTCAGCAATATTCAGTAACCATATAATGTTACACAGTAACCGAATCATCATTAATCAGTAACCAAAAACAACCAGTAAAAATAGGGTATTCCTTGCATTTTACAATAAAAAACAACCAGTATAATTTATTTGTTATCAACTAAAGGCAGACTTTTGTAAGAATATATGTAACCAATTTGGCTAACAAGTAACCATTAATATAAAAAACATAAGTAGAAGTGTACATTAATATGTTTCAGCAACCAATAATACAGTAACTAATTAATCATTGCAGTAATTAAGTTTGCATTATTCACTAATCAAGTCAGTATGAGTCACTAAATAATATTTTTACACAGTAACCAAGTCAGCATTATAATAATTTTATACAGTAACCAATTCAGAATTAGTCAATAACCATTATAGTGTTACACAGTAAACAAGTCAGCATTTGTCAGTAACCAATATAATATTACATAGTAACCAAATCAGCATTAGTCAGTAACCAAGTCAGCATTAATTAGTAATATTATGCAGTAACCAAAATAGCATTAGTCAGTAACTAAGGCATCATTAGACGATATAATGTTACACAGTAACCAATACAAAATAATCAGTAACTAAACCAACATTAGACAGTAACCAATTTATATAACCTTAGTAACCATAATATAAAACATGTTTTCAAATATATTTTGCAAGCACAACATTCAGTATTCAAACTTTGTGACAATTTAAGTTCGAAAAACTTAAGAAAGATAATCAATTTAGTAATTCGTAGTAACTATAAGTATCTATATGCTTATAACTTTTAAACTTACATACCACAGTATTTGAATCGAAGCTGATGTTGATTTTGTATTCAACAATCACTGCAACAATGTTTTTGGTTACTGATATTGAAGGCGGCGTTGATTTTGTATGCTATTTTCGATCTTACAGCTCAGTTTTCTTCTTAGAGATGCAAGATTACTGCAGTGGTGTGTCGCGACGAAAAGCTTCGTCTTCTCCGATCTCAGTGGTGTGTCGCGTAGTGGTGAAGATTTGGATTTCTCCAGTATCAAAGTTGCATGTTTTGTTCAGTCGCTTGATTTTAGGAGTGGTTAGTTGAATATAGGAGAGACCGTAACTGACGTATACGTGATTTTAGGCACGTTATATTGCTTATGTTTTATTTTTGTAATTATTTTGTGTATGTTTTATTTTTGTAATTACTTTCTAAATGTTGTATATTAGTGTAAAGAACCCATAAAATAACACACAAAAAATAAAATAATGGATATTAAATTTAATATATAATGAATTCCAAATTAGTCAGTTATTTGTTTTCTGAAATAACGCTGCAGGCCCAAATTCTATTCAAACCGTATTTTTCACAGGTTATGGGCCTTATGGCTTATCCTATCTCAGGTTGTTTATAACATAAAAATAGGGAACAATTACATATTTTATTATATTTTTAAAAATAATTACAACAATAGTTCATTCAAAAAATATTTACACAATTAATACACTTCTATATTTATTTACAATATTAGTGCAATTAGGAATACTTAATTTAGGAAATTAGTATGCAATTAGGATTCCTTAATTTAGGGGATTAATATTGATTTACTTATTAAATTAAATAATTAATAAGTAAATTATATAGCACACCTTCTTTTTCCTTAATAAAAATCACGATTCCTTCACCTTTGTCAGTCTTCTCCTCCTCCACTATTAACAGTCCCAACTTGTTAACGTCATCCTCCGCCCTCCTCCACCATTAAGGCCCTTCTTTTCCGCCCTCCTCCACCATTAATGTCATCCTCCACCATTAACCTAGACAGTCCCCATCTTCCGCCCTCCTCCACCATTAACGCCCTTCTTCCTCCGCCCTCCTCCACCATTAACCTAGACAGTCCAAACTTGTTAACGCCATCCTCCACCTGCGATTTTTTCATGGTACAGTTGCTGCGATTTTTTTATAGTACAGTTGGTAGCCAAACATTCATACCAAGGTAACCAATTCAGTGTTATTAGGTTTCTAATTTATTTTTAAAAAATCTATTATAGATTTTTTTTTATTTTATAGTGCAGTTGGTAGCTAACACTTTATACAAATGTAACCAATTCAGTTTTATTGGGTTACCAATTAATTAAAAAAATATATATTGTATATTTTTTTATAATGCAGTTGGTAGCCAAATCTTAATACAAAGGTAACCAATTCAATTTTATTGGGTTACCAATTAATTATAAAAAATCTATTATATATTTTTTTTCATAGTGCAGTTGGTAGCCAAACCTTAATACAAATATAACCAACAAAAACTAAAATTGTTACCTTTGAAAGTTTTGGTTACCAACTGCACTGAAATTTCTCTTGGTTATCCACAAAAACTAAAATGGTTACCTTTGTATAAATATTTGGATACCAACTGCACTAAAATTTATCTTTTTCTCCTTTTAATTTCTAGACTAAATCAACCTTCGTCACAATAGCAGCTGTGGCTGTAATGGATAAAGAGATCAACGTTCATGGTGTTGAAGCGGCGGCGAAAGGAGGAGGAAGATGACCGGCGAAGGGGATGAGGAAGATGACGTTGCCAAACTTTGAATATTTGAATTTTAATTATTATTTTTTAATTTGAATTTGTTGTTAGATACAAGATATTTGAATTTGAATTATTAATTATGGTAGTTATTTCTCCTTGATTTTAGGTTTTCTTATTATTATGAATTGAATCCTAATTGCATACTAATTCCCTAAATTAAGGAATCCTAATTGCATTAATATTGTAAATAAATATAGAAAGTGAATTAATTGTGTAAATATTTTATGAGTGCACTAATAGTGTAATTACTTTCTAAATGTTGTATATTATTGTAAAGGACCCTAAAAATAGTGCAGAAGCTAAAAGTTTTTTCCAAGCCCAGTCCATTTTAGGGCCTTTATATTTGGGTCCTTAACACTAATATACAACAATTATAAAATAATTACAAAAATAAAACACACAAAATATAATTACAAAAATAAAACAACACAATAATAAAGTTGATAATATCACGCACACGTCAGTTACCAAATATGTCCTATCTAACAATAACCGCTCCTAAAATCAAGCAACCGAACAACATGCAACTTTGATATCGGAAAAGGCCAAATCTTCTGTCGACGATTGCCTTTATACTCACCTCTGAGATCGCGTAAAAAAATATACGATCGGAGAAGACGAAATAGTATACAAAATCAACATCTACTACAAGTTCAGTAACCATAAATAATCACAACAACTCTGATCGCGACAAACATCAAAGATCTAAGATCTTCAGACGACGATTGCCAAATCTTCGGTCGACGATTGCCTTTCCACTCACCTCTGAGATCGCGACAAACATCTAAGATCGGAGAAGACGAAATAGTATACAAAATCATCATCTACTTCAAGAGCAGTAACCAAAAACAATCACAGCAATATCGATACAATTCTGAACACTGAGGTATGTGTGTTTCAAGTTCTTATGCATATAGTTACCTGTGGTTACTACGGTATTCATATATTGATTATCTTTCTTAATTTTTTCACACTTAAAATGGTTACTACAAAAAACCTTACTGTCTACTGTAACTTTTGGTGACTTCCTACTGTTGTTTTGGTTACTGTATAACAATATATTGTTCAATGATGTCTTGGATGCTATAAAATACTAGCTTGGTTAGTGTATGACAATATGTTAGTTACGGTAAAATAATATTTTGGTTACTTTGTAACATTATATTGCCTAATGTTTTCTTGGTTACTATATGACAATATGTTGGCTACTGTCAAATGATATGTTGGTTACTTTGTAACATCATACTATATACTGATTTATTAGTTACTATGTAATGCTTCATAGTTTACTATGTTTACTAACTAATGCTCAGTTGGTTACTGATTAACATTATATTGGTTACTGAATAATACTTATTTAGATACTATATACAAATAAAAATGGATACTTATTAATTCTGAGCTGGTTACTGAATTAATCTAATAATGCTTATAATTATATTTTTATATTAATAGTCACTTGTTAACCACATTGTTTACATTCTTACAACAATTAGCATTTAAATGCCCACAAACCCATTATACTGGTTATTTTTTAATGTAACAAGTAAATTGAAAATGTTTTTATCCTATGGTTGCTAAATAAATATGTGTAGGTTACTGTTTATATTGAATTTTGTTACTGTATAATTTAATATTATTAATGTGTAATATTTGATTAATTTATATTGGTTTGTTTTATTATGATGGAAATTAATTGGCTACATTGGTTACCTTTATACAACTGTTATTATTTAATTGCTAACAAAAAACATTAAACTGATTGTTTCAATTGTAGAATGATAGTACAAATGTATTTCATTTTCTGGTTACTGACATTATATAGTTTGGTTACTGATTAACATTGATTTTGTTACTGTGCAATACATATTCTGTTTTCAGACAATGGAGATGATTCCTGTTTTGTTTTATTTCAACGGTACATGGACTGATAGTAACCAGTACACCAACTTTGAAGTTATTGGCATAATAGTTCCCCCAACTTGTTCGTTCAGAGAAATACATAACATGATATGCATTGCATTGCGGATAGACACAAACACAACAACATTGTCTATCAAATTTCACATCAAAAATGACATTCCACCAATTTGTATATCAGATGAAGCAACCTTGAGATTCTTTATTGAAGTCAGTAAAAAATCTGATGAACAAGGAAAATTCCCACTGATTATAGATATTGGAAAAAGAAGCGACCGCACAACAATCTTGCGTAACTTGACAAATATAGAAGAATCTGTTATTCACGATGTAACGCCAATCAGATCAACACAGGGGAATTCAACACTAGTTACACTACCAACACAAGATTCCCAAATTGGAACGCAATATGCTGATCAGCTTGCAATGAAAATTATTGAACAACAACAAGACAGACAACATGACAAATCATACACAGCAGAACGATATGAAGATGTAATAACAGATCCGAATGAATGTGAAGTAAGATTACATCAAACCTACAAAGACAAGAAAATCATATCACAATCAATGAGATTGCATTCAATCAAGAAAAATAGACAACACAAAGTTCAAAGAACAGGTCATAGAGACTTTGTGCTAGTGTGCGTAAATGATGAAAATTACAAATGGAAAATGAGAGCATCAAGTATTCGAAAAACCAGCCTGTTCAAGGTGAGGGAATTCTACGACATTCACACGTGTTCAGTCAATGTATTGCTTGGAGACCACAGGCAGTCAAATAGTGAGTTCGTTAGCGAATGCATAATGCATAAATTAACAAATTTGAAGAAAATATACACACCAACCGATATTGTTGAGGACATGATGACAGAATATAATGTGTCTATCTCTTACCAAAAAACATGGAGATCGAAAGAGAAAGCGTTGGAAAAGGTCAGAGGAAATCCACACGACTACTCATTGATCCCATCATGGTTACACATGCTGCAGAAAACAAATCCAGGTAAAACTTTATAACATAATATTAGTTTTAATTATTAGTTGGTTACTCAATTCAACTGATTTTGTTACTATAAAATGCATTGGTTACCTTCCACATATTTATAATTTTTGAGTAAGTTCTACTAATTTTTTATATAAATGGTTACTCATTAAATATATTTATTAATGTCTACTGCCACAGTTGGTTACTTTCTAATATTGTCTTTGTTACTGTTGATTATATAGTTTAATGATATCTTGATTACTGACTAATGCTGTTTTGACTAATAAATTGGTTACTGTTTTGATTACTGACTGATGATTATATTGTTACTGTATAACAATATGTTATTTACTATATAATGTTGTTTTGT
This sequence comes from Panax japonicus, assembly GCA_020205505.1. Lineage (NCBI taxonomy): Eukaryota > Viridiplantae > Streptophyta > Magnoliopsida > Apiales > Araliaceae > Panax > Panax japonicus. The sequence continues at coordinate 68,012,722 of CM035109.1, read as the reverse complement.
TACTGTATGACAATATGTTGTTTACTGTCTAATGCTGTGTTGGTTACTTTGTAACATCATACTATCTAGTGCTTTATTGGTTACTGACTAATGTTGTATTGGTTATTGTGTAACAATGTATTGGTTACTGATTGGTTACTTAATAACATTATACTAATTAATGTTGTCTTGGTTACTGTATGACAATATATTGGTTACTGTCTGATTCTATTTTGGTTACTGTGTAATAATATATTGGTTTCTGATTAATTTTTTATTAGTAACTGCCTAATGCTGTCTTGTTTACTGTGTAATTCTATTTATAATGTTGATGTTTCAAAACAGGTTCCGTCACAGCTCTTGAATTGGAAACAAATGCTCGTTTCAAATATTTATTCTTTGCCATTGGAGCATCAATTCAAGCATGACATCATTGCTTTCCAATAATTGTAATCGATGGAACATTCATACAATCAACATACGGGGGGACACTACTGATAGCAAGCACACAAGATGCAAATCGAAACATTGTTTCGATTGCTTTTGCAGTGGTTGACAGCGAAAACGAATTATCTTGGAGATGGTTTTTCATGAATTTGAGAACTGCTTGTGGAGTTAGAGAAGGACAATGCATTGTTTCAGATAGACATAAAGCCATAATACAATGACTGAATTATGTGTTTTCGGATGTCATGCATGGTTCCTGCACATACCATATACTAAAAAATATAAAAAATAGATTCAAAAAGAAAGGAGAAGAACTTAAACAAGCTTACAACGGTGCATGTAGAGCATACAATATTGAGAAATTCAACAAACACATGGCTGAACTTGATGCCATTGATCCTCAAATAAGGACATATTTGGAGGAAGAGGTCAAGTTAGAAAAGTGCACCAGGCTCCATGGGACTGTAAGCAGATACTCAACAATGACTTCAAACACCGCCGAATATATTAACAACGCAATCAAGATGATTAGGGATCTTCCAATTGCATCAATGATTGAATGCCTACGTTGTTTGGTTCAAAGATGGTATTTCACAAACAAACAAGCATCCCTATCAACATTCACAACACTTTCCACAACAGCTGAAGAAAGACTGCAATCTAATATCATTAAATCAAGGAAACTTAAGGTAACAAATATAAATTATAATTTATTGCATCAATTTTTATATTGTATTTGTTACTGACTAATGCTGTCTTGATTACTGCATAATGTTACTCATTAATGTTGAAATGTTTACTGACTTGGTTACTGTATTACATTTCAATGGTTATTGACTAATGTAGACTTGTTTACTGACTATTGGAAACCTGGTTACTGTGTAATATTATATTTATTACTAACTAATACTTAATTGCTTATTGCATAAAATTATAATGGTTACTTAATACTGCTGAGTTGATTATTGGGTATCATTATACTGATTACTGACTAATGTTGTCTTGCTTAATGCATAATATTACTAATTAATGTTGAATTGTTTACTAACTAATGTTGGCTTGGTTACTATGTTACACTATAATGTTTACTGAATAATAATTACTTGTTTACTGACTAACTATAACTTGGTTACTAATAAATATTATATTGGTTATTAATTAGTACTTAATTGCTTAATGCATTTAATTACAATGGTTATTGACAACTATTTAGTTTATTAATGATTATCATTATACTGATTACTAACTTGTTCTTGATTGGTTACTCTGAATAATTATAATGTTACTGCTAAGTTGGTTACCGAGTATCAACATACTGGTTACTAACTGATACTTGTTTGGTAACTCTTAATAATTATATTGTTACTGCATAGTTGGTTGCTGCTGAATTGCTTGTTTTATAATTATAACATTGGGTTATTTACTTTACTATATTTTTTCTAAAACACTTTATTTGTAATGTAGGTTGAGACATCAAACTTAGTGATTTTCACTGTTTACGATGTCGCCAAAAAATATATTGTGGACCTCAACCAAAAGACATGCACATGTAGAAAATTTCAGTACCATGAGATGCCTTGTTCGCACGCTGCTGCTGTTATGAATAAGCGAAATTTGAGCTGTTATGATTTTTGCTCAAAAAATACTATAAAACAACTTTGGTGGATACATATTCAGGTTCAATAATGCCACTAGATGACAAAAAAAACTGGGATGTACCACAAGAAGTAAGAAACATGGTTATAAAACCACCAAACACAAGAAGACCAGCTGGAAGACCAAAAGTAGGGAGGTACAAACACGGATCTGAAATCAAAAATCAAAACAAATGCAGTAGGTGCCAAGAAAAAGGACACAACAGGAAAATCTGCAATAATCCACCGGTTTTAAGACAAAAAAAAACCTAATATATTGCATTTACATTAAGAGTGTAAGTACATATATATATAATTGTTTATTATCATCAACCATAACACACATGGTTCATAACATTTTTGATTTGTATAGTAAACAAAATTTTTATTGATTAAAATTTTGATTTCTTAATTTATTATTATTTGCCAATATAATTGGGAACCCACATAAGTACAATGTACACTTGATAATTGTTCCATGTATGATTTGAAAATTATTTGGTTACTAACATAAAGTCAAATGGTTACGTTATATGACAATTTGAATACCAATTTAAATTTCAAAAATATATTAAATTAAATGATTTTATAAATGACCATCATATATAATAATGGAAACTTAAATAAATGATATATACTGATTTTATTAAGTTTTATTACAATTTGTTTACTTATAAATACATAATATGGTGACAATAACAATAAACTATTTGTTTAATAATTTGTAATAACAATAAATAAAATATAACAAAAAAGTAACCAAATATCTAGATAACAGTCACCAAATCAAATTTTTATGTTAACTAATATATATTCTCACATATTCACTTAACAATAGTTATATGACCTCATACAGTTAAGAATAGTTATAAGTCATGATATAATATTATAAATCTCTGTTTATTATCAAAGAATTAGCTGGTTACCCTTTTATACATATTTGGTTACCAACTCTGCATTCCAAAATAATGCAGCAAATACAACCTAAAACAAATCAAATACTAAGCAACAAACAAAATTACTTTCAATAATTTTATTATAATAAAATATGAAATACCATTTATAATATCCAATAATCATCTTTACTAAACTATACAAAATTTTTGTTAATTCATACTGACAAAAAAATAAAAACTGAACTAATCAAAATCCGGAACAAATCTTCCTGGAAATTCTCTGTCAGTCTCATATCCTTCTAATTGTTTATTCCTTGCATGCAAAATTAAGTTTGTGCATAACTTCTTCTGATATTGCACAATTGGGAATGGAATAGGAATTTCATCAAACTTATGATGAATGACATGCTCAGCGAAACAAATTGTGAACATCCCACAATCACTGTACAAATACACAAAAAATAACGAAAATCAATACTATAATCAACCTATATATAACACATATCAGTTTATACAGTAACCAACATTTATAAAATTGAACAAAACAGAAATTAAAGGTAACCAAAATACTTATATGATAGTAACATAAAACATACTAAATCAGTAACCAAATAGTTACAACATATTAACCAAAACAATTATATGATAGCAACCAAAATAGTTATATGTAATAATTCAAAAATTGTAAACAGTGAAACCCTTACCCCTCAACTTGTTCAGGAACTGACTCTGCAAATTCCAACTCAATAATATCCTCTTCATCCTTATTGCGGTATAGTTCACTACTAAAATCAATGTCACGCCTATCCCTCCAAAACCCACTCTTACACAGCAAAGTGGGAAGAATAAATATGTAAGGTTCACAAACATCCATGATTTTTGTTTGCATAGATTTCCTTTTTGGATGCAGGGAATTATAAACGGTTAAACATCTACGATGCACATCAAACGTTAACAAAAACCAATGTTCCGGTGATGACATATGGATGGGGAACAAAACATAATCAACATTTCTCCACGGGGTGTTGACATCCATAAACAAACCATGAATGTATTCAGACACATCACCCTGCCCAGACAATACACTCTTATCTGCATTTTTACATGTGTACTCTTCAAAAAGAGATGTCATCTTGGCATGGAACCAACAATCCGTAGTCGTTGCCCTTATATGCACACTATCAGAATGTCTTGTCAATTTACGGAAATAATATAATGCAACGTTGATGTGCTGAACAAAAAAAAAACAACATAAAGTATTAATAGTTGTATGATAATAACCAAACAGTGATATGATAGTAACAAAACAGTTTTATGACAGTAAAAAAATATTCAACTGACAGTAACCAATACTATTAACACTAGTTACTTAAACAACTAAATAATATAACCATAACTATAAAAACATAATTTTAAAAAAAAGAACTCACATCATCATCTAACCATTGGCCAGGAGTCTTTAATTTATAAAACCACATCTTAGATGAAATTGGGATAGATCCAAAAACAAAAGCAGGTTCGATAATGTCATTCTTCCCAGGAAATTTATTCGTCCTTCAATATAAAAAATATTAGTAAACCATGTTAGTATACACACTACACAAAAACAAATTTATTTGCTTCATACAAAAATATAACATTGTTAACAGTAAAAAATAAACCTTTTTCTGATGTTAAGTCCTATTTTAAACCATTGATCAAACAATGCCTCTTCAAATTTTGTAGGCATATCCATGCAAACCTTGGGGAATGCAGAAATAACAGCAACTCTTTGATTAGAACCTGATGCACTAGACGATAACCCAACAGATCCAAATGATACTGTATATGGAGACCGCAAAACAACACTCTTTACATGTTGACGAATAGGTCTACCACTGAATTTATCAACACTCTTCTCCAATTCATCACACTGGGCTATGTCCTGGGTAGTCAAAACCATCTCATCGAGTACAGATTTGCTTTCTGTCTCAAATTTATTCCCCTTTTAAAGTTGACATAAAATGAAACAAATACAATTAGATGTTCACATAAACATTTGCATTTAACTAATATATGCAATAACAAAAATTTGTAGAAAGATGTAAGTTAAAAAATAACAGACAAATTAGAGTGAACATATCATAATATAAACAAAAACAAAATAAAGCAGTAACCAAAAAGTTATGTAGTGGTAACCAAAACACATTGTAATAGTAACCTATAAATAAAATAATAGTAAACAATTCATAATACTAATGATATAAAAATTGGTAACTGTTTATATCTATATTTCTTTGCTTAATAATGTTTATTTGATTACTTTATAGTTTTCAAATAATTTCTACTGATTTTTTTAACACTGATGGTTACTCATCACATACATTGGTTACCTTCATGAAACTGCTAGTTACTGTATAATGATGTATTGGTTACTGTAAAATATTATAATGTCTAATGTTCTAATAGTTACTGTCTAATGCAGTCTTGCTACTACCTCAAATTCATTCCCTTGTTTATATTAAAATATAGGATAACAAATACAATTATATTTTCAACACATGCAGTTAACAACTATATTTAATAAAAAAAATGGATGAAAAATAATGGACATATTAAAGTGAACATATCATAATAGTAAACATAATATATATAAAATGTAACCAACACACAATGCAATAGTAACCAACTGATATTATAATAGTAAATATAATATATATGAAAAGTAACCATATAACAATATAACAGTAACAAATAACATGTAAAAATCAAAATGACATGTCATTATAACAATAACCTCATCATCGACATACAAAACAATCCTTTTACCAGTGCATTGGCTTAATATGTCAAACGATGGCATGTCATTATTCTTGCCAATCTGTGAAAGATAAAAAACAAATAATTAATCATTAAAAACAAAAACACATAACAAAACAAAACAAACAAATATGACTAACCTTGACATGACGTTCAACTTCGTTACCAATCTCATATTCATTCTCATCCTTCTTTTCAACAAAGTTCAACACATCACAACCATCATTATTCTTATTTATTGTTGAACAATCATCAACATCCTCATAAACATGGGGGTCTTCACACTCTTTAAGAACTTCAACAGCATTAACAACATCTTCACACTCCTTAACAACTTCAGGTACAAACTCGTCATTTTTCTCATAACCTATCAATCCATCATCACAAACCTCATCAGCATCATTATTTTTACCTTTAGAACCAACATCATCATCAGCAACACCATGATCAGCTTCATCACCTACATCATCATCAGCAGCACCACCATTAACAGCTTCATCACCTACATCATCTTCACCATCATCACCTACATCATCTTCACCATCATCTTCATCATCATCATTATCATTATCGTCATCACCGCCATCATCAGAATCAGAATCAGAATCATCATCATCATCAACATCATCTTCAACTTGTTTATCCACAACACCTTTGATACCACTTAACTCATCTCTAATAATGGAACTAAAGTCCTTACATAACTGAACATGAAAAACATGCATATCATTTTTAATATCAGCCCGCATTTTTAAAATGTCTTTCTTAATATCATAAATGTCTTTCTTAATCTCAGACATTTTCTTCTCCAACGGTCTAAATCGTGAATCAATTGCATCATTAAATTCAGACATATTAATTCCAATGTTGCCACCCTTAAATTTTTTTGAAACCTTCTTATCAGCATCCTTCCCATTTAAAAATTGAAGCCCACCCAAATCAAGCTAATCGTTCTCCTCGGATGTGGGAACTAGACTTTTAATCCTAAACTGAAAAATATTAAGTACATTTAGTATAATATACAACAAAACATTGAAAAAAAACATAACAAAATAGTAAATAAAGAATAATGAAACATAATTAGTAACCAACTACATATACACAGTTAACCAAATGTATATAAATCAGTAACTAAAATTATAAAAAAAATGTATACAAAATTTTTATAACCAGATAACCAATAAAATTGTTATTAGCAACACAAGGAATATTTAATTAGTAATCAAATGCGTATATTCAGGTAACTACATACATTGTTATTATTAACACAAATATAACTAATAAGCAACCAACTAAGCATATAAAGGTAACTAACCACTTTGTTAACAGTAAACATCACAAAAATAATCAGTAACTAAATATATAACTAAAGGTAACCAATTAAACTCTTAATAGTAACTAAAATACCTGTCCAGAACAAAATACTAAATCGTTGAACTTGTCATTCATAAGGGGCTTCACTAGCTCCTTCCATCTAAATTAACGGATATCAGACGGATGCTCATCATTGCATATGCCCCGAATTTTGAATAACGAAATGATCTCAAACATAAAAACTTGGAACACATAAGGTAAACCATTCAACTTGTACAATTTTGTATAATGTTCCTTGTAGAAATTATATATTGACCCACCACTCCTTCCTTTCTTCAATCTCCCCTTCAAAGCAGTTGACAAAGAGTACTTTGTCATATCGAATGCAAATTTTTCCCAAGGAAAACTATTAACATCACCATAGCATAGAAAATTGACCATTGCCCCATTCACATGATTTTCAGAAACTGTGGATAAAATGAAATTAAACACCAGAAAAATAAATGACAACTTAATAGCCTCATCATCATTATCAAAAACAGCCTTCCGATAAACCTTGCCTATACAACTACGTGTAACAGCTTCATGCCCAAAAAACTTTTCAATAAGAATATTCTCCATACCTTTGTACGCAGAAATATCATCTTTACCCTGCCATCTCAAACCAGAAATTAGACAAAATTCAGGCAAACCAAATCTGACCCTCTTTTCCCCAAATAAAAACCACATTTCACCAACATCACTCTGGTGAACCTCCCGTATAAGAGCATGGTGAATAATTTGGGAATACATTTGGTGCTGATCACCGAACTCCAAGAAATTCCCAAAACATGTTGCCTTGAACTTCTCCAACTGACTTTCATTCAATTTCTTATAAATCATGCTGGGAACTTCCATGTCGCACCAATAAATAACTTTTCCAGTAAATTTTCTGTTACATACCTCATAATACATGTCCCATAACTGCAAATAAACAAAATCAGATTTGCACAGTTATTAGTAACCAATATAAAACATTGTTTATATAATAAACAGTTACATAGTAACAAAAAAAATAATATCATACTAGCCAAAACATAATATAACAATTAACCATATGCCAAAACATACTATAAACAGTTTCCAACATCCAACACTGACTGCACAAAAATAGTTACCATATTGTAATATAACAGTAACCATAATATGATTGAATATTAACCAAACATTTATATGATAATAACCCATCAGATATATCATAGTAACAAATCAATTTATATCATAGTAACATATCATAATAACCAAAACATGTTTATATAGTAACATACCAGTTTACATTATTGTTACCAAACAGTCATAAGATAGTAATCAAACAGTTATAGCATAAAACCAAAACATGTTTACATATTAACAAATAAATTTATATGATAGTATCCAAACAATTGTATGATGGTAACCAAACAGCTATGTCATAGTAACCAATACATGATCAACATGTACACTAAACCCATTTCAGCTAACAAAATGTATACTACACATACATGAAAACCAAAAACAACACAAAAAATAAACCAAAATACCAAATTGAGGGAACAATAATAGATTCCAAATCATAATCAAACATTAACAAACACATTAAACAAGTAACCAACAATCTATAAGATAATAACCAAATCATGTATCCATGGTAACCAGAACATAAACAAACATATAAATGAACCACATTTTAGTGAAACAATGTAAACTAAAGCAAATATATGATAACCATTACAACAACAAACAATAACTAACAGTAACCGACCATTTAGGTGATAGTAACCAAAATAACTTTTAATGTTAACCATAACAAAATAAAAAAGTAACCAAATATTCCAAATCGATTGAACACAAGTGGTATCCAAAACATAAACTAACAATATCCAAAAAACATACAAAATAATAAAACAAACATTTATATTATCGTAAAATAAAAATATTTAAATCAACAAACCTTTAAAGTTCTTTCTGTTTGAATTATATTCTGGCTAACCACTTGACCTTCTGACTTAACTACATCGACATCAAAATCAGAATCTTTTTGCACTTCAGGATGCTTTATACCACTGTGTAACACCAACCTATTTTCACTGTTACTTGACTCCTGACCAACATTCTCACCCTTCCCCTTCATCTCCGCAACAAACTTCTTCAAACCCTTTACAGAATCATCCTCTGTTATTCTCTTTCTCTTTACGTACTTCTTCATTGAATCAGTCATTCAACAACAACCGAACAAACCAAGCAACGAAAATGGAGACCAACAAAAAAACAAACTCTGATCTAACAGAGTAACAACAAAAACAATAAACAACGACAACAAGTAACAACAAAAACAATAAACAACGACAACAAGTAGCAACAATAACTATACAACAAAACGAAAATGGCGATAAATTGGTTGAAGAATAACACGAACAGAGATACGCAATAAAGAAGATAACGAAGAACGGAAGAAGAACCGAAAGATAAAATAGAAAAGAGGGTTTCAGCATGCAAACGAGGGTTTTAAAATAAGGAGACGTACTCGCGGTTATAACTTCTTTAAAAAAAACGACCCATTAATATTGCCATATCAGCCATTAGATATTAATTCCTTAATTTAAGGATTTTTAATTATGTTAAAAATAAAAATAAAAACAAAAAAATGTAATACTTTTGTAATTATTTTATGAGTGTATGATTTTTGTAATTATTTTTATAAATGTACTAATATATGTAATTCTTCCTTAATTATATGAGCCTGGGCCTGACCCGACCTGACCTGGTCAATGGTCAAAGCCTGACAGACCTTGATCAGGCCAGGCCAGGCCAGGCCAGGCAGCCTTTTGTGCACGGGAAACAGAAGGCAATGACTATAAGCATATGTATGCTATTTAAACACTTCCTACGCCAAACCAATTTTTATTTTGTTTTTGGCATACAAGGTCTGACTAGAGGACATTTTTTGCCTGTTTATATTAGAACGGAAGATGTGGACAGCAATCTTGATTATTAAAGAGATGTTGTACAAAATAAATTCAAATTTCTTTTTAGGCTGTTGACAATCCCATAGTAATAATTATGTTATCGAACTAACAAGTGTCGTTAAAATTTCAAATGGTTACGAAAACATATAAAAATGTCGGTAAATACATATTTGTTCTCATAGTATAAATATTACTGTCATTATCAAACAATCTTTTTTTAATTATTTATAGCTTCTTCATAGAAAGATAGCCAAGTGTAAAAATCACAAAAGTCAAGAGGGCAAAATGGGAAAGAGGTTGAAATAATATTGTAAACTTGCCAAAAAGGCTACTAATTATCATGAAAACTTAAATAGATTCATACTAAATTTGTTTTTTAGGATTACGTAACATCAAAAAGTTAAAATGAATTGAAAAAGTAGCATGTAAAAATGGACATTTTTTTAATAGAACAAAGAGATTATTTTCTACCAAGTTCCAAGGATAATTGCCTGAATTTTCAATTTAATACTATCTAATATTATATGGTCCCCTGATCAAGCATGCTCTCAGTTTTGTAAGTAATCCACCCGATGGGCCTATTATGTCATTTTATACCGGTCCATCCCCTCATATAAATTAGAAAATTCTTTTGGGCCAGCGTAAAAGCTCATAACCTTTTGTAGTCCAAAATGAAAACCCATTTAACAATAACCAGAACCCGGAGCCTAATTATTTCACTCCGGTTGAAATTCCGGCGTTCGTTTTCCTTTTCTCTCTCCTCGACATATATACAAACTTGTTGAAGTACACATATACCGATCGTCTCTAAGAAAATATTGAAAAATGGATGAAGAATTGTTAGAATTACAGAGACAATTTGAGTTTGCTCAGCAAGCCAAATCAAGCATTCGATTATCTGATCGAAACGTCGTCGAATTAGTCCAGAAGCTTCAACAACTCCAAATCATCGATTTTGATCTCCTTCACACCGTATCCGGCAAAGAATACATCACTCCCGTACTCTCTCTCAATTTCTCTCTCCTAAACATACGCTCACATATATATGATCATTTTTATTTCTACTGATGTCTATTTGTTGATCTTAAAATTTGCATAATAGGAGCAATTAAGGCATGAAATGGTGGCTGAGATAAAGAAATTAGGGCGTATTTCAGTAATTGATCTAGCTGACATAACTGGAGTTGATTTGTACCACGTAGAGAAACAAGCTGAACATATTGTATCCAATGACACATCGCTTATGCTAATCAATGGTGAAATAATATCGAATTTCTACTGGGACACTGTTGCTGAAGAAATTAACGAGCGCCTACAAGAATGCAGTCAAATTGCATTGGCTGAAATTGCTGCTCAATATCAAGTTGGCTCCGAGTTACTGGTGACTGTGTTGGAGACTCGGCTCGGATCATTGGTAATTGAATTTTTAACATTTGCATAAGAATATCAATCTGTTGCTTTCTAAAGGCACTATTTTTACCATTTGGAGATATATGGAAACAAGGGATATTATAAGGACTGTTTTTATTATAGTTCCATGTACTATTTTGGGGATTAAATAAAAATTGGGAAGGTGCTTTTAGGGTATTTTGTTATTCCGGGTTATAGTTATGATTTTTGAGTAAATATTTGGAATAAGACTCAGGATATAAGCTCACTAGAGGATTATGATCCAATCTCCTTTTTAGTCCCTGCGAACAATCATTGCCTCGTTAGCCTAAGCGGTAGGTATGGCATAGTTGAGGGGAAAGAGTTAGTGGAATGCTACTGTGTAAAGCATTTTTTTCATTTGCTATTGACAGTATTGAAATTTTATATTACTATATTCTGTTATTTAATCAGGTGAAAGGAAGACTTGAAGGTGGGCAATTATATACTCCAGCATATGTTGCTCGTGTTAGTGCAATGGTTCGTGGTGCTGCGAGGGGGATTATGGTTCCAATGAATCTGTCGGCCTTGTGGAGCTCTTTGCAGCTTTTATTACAAGAAATGGACGGAGCTAGTGGTGTGGCTGTTGAAGGTTCATTTTTTCAGTCATTGTTTAATGGGTTAGTCAAGGAAGGTGAAATTCTTGGATCACTTCGTGCTGGAGTTCATTGGACTCCCACGGTATGTTACTTGATTTTCTAGTTTTGTATATTTAACTTTAAATGTTGGATGTTATATTACTATTTATAGTTTTTTTTAATTATTTTTTATAATAGTATTACAATAACTATGTTGTGTGCAATTTTAAGGTCTTCGCCACTGCTCAAAAGGACTGCGTAGATTCTTTCTTCTCACAGGTATCCAACTTTATTCTTTTATTTGAGAGCCTTGTATTGATTTACACATAAAAGTTACTGAATTATATTTACTTGTCTCTCGATAGAATTTTCATATTATTCAAGCATATAGGTCAGATTGAGATCTTTTGATTTGGCATTAAATAAACTTATATGGACCTAAATATGGGAGCCTAATTCGTTTTATATTCATGCTCTTTTAATGTTATCCTCTTCTCCAATAATTGACAGTGGTTCAGTTCATCTTGTTGATTCTCAGTCATCAAACATTATTCGGAATGAACTCCATGTCAATAAATTGTTCTCATGATTTGCTAAACTCAGTATTTAAGAATCTGATGCCTGTACAGATGGCTATAGCTGCTATTTGTTTTTGAAAGGATAAGAATGTTGGTGAATCTTTATTGATATTGAGCAATTTTTTGTGCTGAATTGATGGTCACTTGTCATACTGGTTGAGAAAGTAATAGCTAAAAGTTGAAGGGATACCAACCCATGGATTAACAGTTTGACAAGAACTTAGAAAGAGTTAACTGGTAAAATAATACTCATTTCGTTCCAATATATAGGTTCAAGTTTGACATTTTAAAGTCAATTTGAGACATTTTCAAATTCAATAATATTGTAATTCATTTAAGTTGTGAAAATAAATCATTAAGTTATTAGTGCTTTTGATAGTTTATGACACTCATAATTTTATTGACTCAAATTGAATAAAACCATATCAATTTTGAATATGAAAATGTCTCAAATTGACTTTAAAAAGTTTGGTGATCTTATATTTTGGTATGGAGGGAGTATGTACTTATACATGTAAAACCCCATGATCTGAATTGTTAAGTTCAGCATGATACTATTTATGGAAGTAATTTTCTGCAAGTGTATTTGTTTACATTTCTGTGGAAAGGCTCATTGACAAAAAGACCAATTATTATACTTGTAAGAAGTGTTACCTTCAAGTTAAAGGCATGCAAGATGACGAGGGGAAGGTCACTTTTGTAACTTCTACATCTTTGGTGTTATTCTGGATGAACTCATTATAAATTTTAGGACCTGAAGACAGTGAACTCTCAAGCACTTTAGTTGACACATCTGATGTCTGTGGAGCGATTAGAGCTATCTTTTCTTAAAATTAAAATAAAATGTGTGGGTGTTATATATATTAAGATGTTAGCTTTTCAACTTTTAGTCTACTACATTCATTATTTAATGTTCTGTTTCATTATGCAGAATGCTTTTATCAGCTATAAATCTCTGAACAAACTTGGAATTCCACAGGCCTTACAGTTTGTGCAGGTAGCTTGATTAATTCAGTATATTGCATATGCTGGAGTAATTTAACAAAATGGGATGTCTTGTTTAGTGTTTTCCATGTATTGAAGCTCTCTAGTTTTTCCTAATTAAAATTTATGGTCATGTATGCCAATTTAGGCCAGATATCCTTTCGGTATACCTCTAGCAACGATATTTGTTCACCCGTCAATGATTGACGTGTTGGATGCTGCCGTAGAGGATTCCATAGAACGTGGTAGCTGGTAAGGACCCCAATTCAGTATGATAACTTTATTAACTAATTCTGAACTTTCTTTAGTTATGTTGCCATATCCATTAAAAGTAAGTAAAGTTTTGATTACTGCATACCTATGTATCCTGGGCGCGTGTAAATGAACTTTAAGTTGATGGTATGTATGATTATATGCCTCCTTGTGTCGTTAATCCAGTTCATTTCCCCCCTTTTTCTCTTATGATATGTATGGTACTAACATTATAGATATGACACTAATACTGGGTATTATGATGTCAAAACATGTTATAATGTCAACAGATTCCAAATGAATAACCACCACCTTGTCTTCGTAGAACCTTGCCTATTTTGAAGCTCTCTTATTTTCTTTAAGGGTCTTTAGACAGCCAGGTGCACTTTTATAGATGTAGGTTTGTGTTCCAAGTTAGCAGCGTCATGAGAAATTTAATGTGCCACATAATTTGGATGAAATTTGAAGAGCTTGTGTTGATTTAAGAGCTCTGGGGCAGTTCTGGACACCTAGAGGCATGAAGGTTGACACAGGTTAATGGTATCGTAATGCTGCCACATTGCTTGCCACCACATTTTATGTTCTGTCTTAATTTCTGCAGTTTTTGTCATCTGGTTTATTGGAAGACCATGCTTTATTATAAAAGTAGATGGATCTCTGAATTCGTGTGCGATATTTTTTCTTTGTTATCTTCAACTTTCTCTGTTTATCATGCTAAGTGAAAACATTGGTAGCTTCCAAAAATGTGTAGTTGAATGCTTTCTTTCTGGATCACTGCAGGATAGATGCACTTTCAGTTTTACCAGCATCCTTTGCTTCGCAAGACGCAACTAAGATTCTGTCACTTTGTCCATCTATTCAGGTGGCCATTAAGGTAGTATTATGTCACCTTGTCGGTGTATGCTCTTGCATTTTGAGCTGTTGACATTTCTTATTATTTTTATTATTATCTATGTTTCTTTTCAGTCCAATGAAGCACATGTCTTGGGGGATTCATATGTTTTTAGCAATGGATTTGTCAAGGTATAGCATTTACTCTACTTATTACAAGGTCCGTTAAAATCAACTTGTTAATATATCACTTGTTAATGTGGCTCCATCCTGTAGCATAAACTTGCAGTATGGGAGTCAATTTGTGTATTTCTCTTTCACTGTTTAGACATAGAATTCACACAAGTTAGTGGAGTCAATATATTAGGACTGGTAGCAGATCAATTGGCTTTCTGCTGTCATCTGCTGTAACATATGTGATTATTGACAGCAAAAAATAAAACTCTTTATTTAGAAAAAAAATAGAACCCTTTAGTGGTTTCAGTTAGCTTTTGGCACAGTATTTTTGTTCTGTAGTTTATCCTTTATTCTTATTGCTGTATAATCACACTATAGGTTACACTATTACAGTGGCATATCAGGGACAAAGTCTACTTGATTTTTTGTAATTTAAACACTGTTGGCATTCATTGCCAGGATCAATATCAACTAATGCTTCCTTTTTAAATCCCTAAAATTAAGGCCCAAGATGATGCGACTGTTTAGACACATGGGGATAAGGCTCAAATTGGTGGAATAAGCTGTTGGGTTGACAAGCAGATTAGTCAAATGTGATTGGCAGTGTTAACAGTTAGTTGCAAACTGAAATATTAGAGATATGCTCAATAGAATATAATCATTGTGATATACTTTATAAACATGCTGCTGAGGATTGTTGCAATAGCTGACTACCTATTTTCCTAGGTTCCCTTTATTATTAAGAAAGCTTTTAGCCCCTCTTGTTACTCCTTCATTGCACTATCTTGTTTCCTGTTTCTTATTCATAAAAGATTTGCAGTAATTGGCTATCATTTACCTGGGAATCTGGGTTGATGAACTTTTCCGCTTCATAACTATCAATATATCTATCTTAGTCTTTGTTTGCCACTATTATTTTACTTTTTTGAGTTTCAATTTATTTCATTATATGATATTCCAATACCTACAACTTGACCTCTCACGCTCTCCGTCTCTCATTATAAATATAGCTCCCCACATTCTCTGTGTAGTTTAAATAGTAATCCAACACAATTAGCACTTTTTACCTAAAACATAATTAGCATTTGAATTTTGATGGATGTCTTCTAAACCTTTTATGTTCAGTTTGTCCTGTAAATTAGTTGGCTGTCCGTGATCTTGAATACTGAGTAGCAACTTAAGAATGATTACTTATCACCACACCTTTAGATTCATGTTGAAATTCTGTTGCTTGTTTTTCTACCTTTTTTGCAGAATCTGTTTGATAGCTTGGAGAAGAAGTCACAAACATTTAGTCTTTCTGGGGTTTCTAATACTGGGATGCATGATGATTTGCATACATCAACTGAATTTAAAGTTGGACATGATTCAAGCAGCACTCCAGCTGAGTCAAATGAAGATGTCATTGAGAGTGTTACTAACAAACAATTGTTGGAGAAAGGATCGAAAAAGAAACGGGGTAAATCCACGGGGAATACAAAGACTGTGGCAGCTGAAAGCAGTCCAGATATCCAAGAACCTCATCCTACCAAATCTAAGAAAAACCAGAGAAAAGGCAAGGCAACATCTTCCCAAGTCTCGGATTCAAAGACAGGTGCTAAGAAAGATGTGGATAAGATGAAGGAGGACAACCTCAGTATTTTTCCAGAAAAGTGGCTAATCCAGAGTATCAAGGCATTGGTCCCCGAATTTGAAGAGCAAGGTGCCTGATATCTATTTACTCTTTCTGCCATCTATCTTGACTAAATATGCAACTACTTATGTCTGAATTTGACAAACATAGTCATCTGATTTTACAGGAATTGATGACCAGGAGACAGTTCTTAAATCTTTAGTGAACTATTTGAGACCAATGCTTCTAAATTCATGGAAAGAGAGAAGAAAGGCCATTTTTACGGATAATGCGCAAAGGATGAAACACTTACTTGACAATTTGCAAAGAAAACTTGACGAGGTATGCACAGTTCCAGTGAGTTTTGCCTGCTTTCATACCTTTTTTTTTTCTTTCTGGAAGTTAATCTCTCTTTTAGTCAATAAGTGTATAGTTTCGACTAGTTGTTTATCTTCATATATGCTAATATCTCCGATTTCTAGATGAAATATTTCAATTCTTTGAGTTTTCACTATGATTATACTCTTGTTCCTTTTATGGGTGTTCCCTTGCACTAAACTTGTTTGTAGATTGTTATTCTGCACTTGATTATTTGACAATAGTTTTATACTCAACTATATATATTCTTATGTTTTAATTTTGCTGCTTCCAGTCTTCCTTAAATATGCAATTATACGAGAAAGCACTGGATTTGTTTGAAGATGACCAATCAACCTCGGTAAGTTTTTTGCCTAACTTTGTAACTTTTAGTTAGTTGTTACCCATCATCGATTAAACAGTTGCTGTGTGATGAACCAGGTTCTTTTACACAGACATCTGTTAAGAACCACAGCTACCTCTATGGTGGACAATCTATTGCTGAACTTGGTAGTTTTTATACATACTATTTCTTGTCGATTTGTTTCTTTTATAATCTAGTTGAACTAAAGTTTATGATGGGATGGCAATGGGCCTAATTCTAGGGATTTCTGAATGCAGGATATGCACGATAAATTGACAAATGGAGTCGAGGTTGAGGAATCTCAAAATTCAGAATCTGTTTCATTTAGCTCTGGGGAAAGAATTGCTATTGTACGACACTTTTTTTTAATATCATTGTCCCATCATTTGTTACTGATTTTAGTTTGTGCTTACATTTATTCTGTTTTTTATACAGGCAAAGAGTTTACAAGGACCTCTGTCAGTTAAGGCTGTTGCACTAGTTGAAGCTTTGGAAGGAAAGGCAAGTACTTGCTTGTCTTAAAGAAAATTCTCTACGCCCTCACCCACCCAAAAAGAAAACATTAATAATAATAAAAAATTGAAAACTGTTCTAAACGTGTTCACACCCTGTCCTCCTGGTTTCCACGAATCCATGTCCTCAGTTGCGTGCATAACACTTTCGTAATTCTCTTTAACTTAATTATCAAGGATTTATAACAATCAGTTCTCCTTTAACTTAGCATTTCACTTTTACCCTGTTTTGGTTGTTCAAATAAAAATGGTTTTGTACAATCTATCTCATAGTTTTCTACATGCGTTGTACCAAAGATTTCCTTATCTTCTGCTAATGAAGATGTGATCTGGCTTTTGATGTGTTTTATATTTTGGTACTGATAGCTGAATCTGTATCTTTTCTTTTTGGAAGTAAAATACAAAGTTCTAACTCAACTTCATTCAGTCACGACTTATTTGGTATTGTGTTTAGTATTATATCTATTCACTTCATTTAATGGGCTTTGAATTTTGATATTGTATATGACCAGCGGGTGGAATCGTTTTTGACTTCACTTAGAGCAATTGCAGAAGAGAGGTGTGAATGATTCTCTTGTAATCTCATGTTTTTTTGTGAAGCATTTAAATTATAAACGCTGAAAAGTATATATATTTTGGTTTTGGCTTATCTGCAGTGGGATAACTTTAAAAAAGCTTGATAAGAAATTGGAAAGAACTCTTCTGCATTCTTACCGCAAGGTATGCTTTATTTTAGTCTCAAGAAATATTGCTAGATGTCAGAGGACTTCCCTTTAGTAGTAAGTTTGATATGCATTAGTACAGGTTTTTACTTTGTGGGAGAAACTTGATGACAATAAGGCTATGTGGACATCTCAAATGTGCTTTTAGATTATACTAATTATCTGGTGTACTTTATTTTTTTATTTTTTATTATTGAACGTGTGGTATAATATTACCATAGCTGGCAATAGGCCTTAGACATCATTACATGGAATCATATTCTTTAATCTTTATATTTTTCAGGATTTGGTGTCTCAAGTTTCTGCTGAAACTGATCCTGTTTCCCTTCTGCCAAAAGTCGTTTCTCTACTTTATATACAGGTGAAATTTTATTATTATTTTTTACTTGTTATATTATTTTTTTTATTTTTTATTTTTTTTTTTTTGGGGGGGGGGGGAGGGTGTTCAAATTTGCACTTATCTGGACTGTATGCATAGACAGATAACTATTGGTTGCACTTCTTTGTCCTTTTATTTACTAATTTTAAATTTTTTTATGGGTCATAGGTTCATGCTAGAGCTCTTCAAGCTCCGGGGAGGGCCATTTCAGTTGCTGTCTCTCGGTTGAAGGTAATTTATCTCAAGAGCACTCAGGATTCTTTTTTCAATTTGTCTTGGGGAGATTTGGCACTCAGGAAACTTGTACACTTAAAAAATAGAGATTGCAACTGATACATTTCGGGAGATGGATCAGTACTTGCAACATTCATGTGAAATGCTGGTATATGAAAATATGTTATTAAAAGGATTTAGCCTCGCCACTAAAAAGAAACTTATCATGCTTTTTGTTACAGCAAAGGCCAAAGACATAATTCAATGGAAACGTTAAAGGCAAGAACACGAGATTTACATGAAATACCCAAATTGGGAAAAATCACAGCGAGAGACAGAAAATATCAACTATACAAAAGTGAGAATAATACATCATGTGAAGATAACTCTCACCCTAAAACCCGAATACACCCAATCTGTTTCTCTTGCTCTGAGCCTGGCTACAAAAGTGTGAAGAATACAATATGAGAATAACTCTCGCTCAAAAGGAAGTTTAAATTGGTTATTCTTTAGTATGCTTGATTGGCCTTCTAAGCTGTGTTTTGTTTATATGTGACCTGTTTCTGACATTCACAATTTGTGTTGATTTTTCAGGATAAACTAGATGCTTCAGCACATAAGATCTTAGTGGATTACCATAGTGCGACAGTGACCCTTTTAGCGCTAGTATCTGCAGGAGCTGGCGAGGTAAATTAGGATAAAACATTCTATGATTTTTTGTTTTAAGTTGCCAACTTTCTGCTAGGTCAAGGAAACAATTATCTTGTCATTTACCTTAATTAAGTACTCCATCCGCTCCAAAATTAGAGATACAATTTGACTTTTGAGGTCAAATGACGGCATATTTAATTTTAGGTGATACAATTATTATAATGATATAGTATATAACAAAAACTATTAATCACAGAATTTATTTCATTCTAAACTTTTACGAGTCATACAAATTTTAAAGTTTAATATGCCGTCGTTTGACCTCAAAAGTCAAATTGTATCTATAATTTTTGATACCATTTGTTTTGTCAGATCAGAACAACTTTCAGATTTTTCCTTGTTTAGTTTCTTTAACAATGTTGTTCCTTGTTTTGCAATTCTGGTAGGAAGAAGAGTGTACATCTGATAGAATTCTAAGCAAGAGGGAGCTACTGGAGAGTTTAATGCCATCATTGAAAGGCTTGGTCTTGCGCACTACACAGTCTTGACCAGGCAGAAATCCATATTTTCTACTTTTGAATCTACATTCAGCAGGCTATACAAAAAAATGCCCCTTTTATTTAAAGTTGAAATTTTATTTATTTTTGGTTTTTTCCTTCTTTAAGAACACTTGAGGGCAACTCATGTCACAGTCATTTTTTCTCAAGGTTTCCTTTTCTTGGGAGTATGTATTAAAAAAACAGTAAAAAAGGAAAAGACATTGTTTCATTTACGTGGTGTCTTGGATCATGTAATTAGTGCATATGCTTGGATCGCCCTTGTAAATGTCAGAAAGTGCTAAATCTGTATCTGGATTTATATGGAACTTGTCTCGTTTTTGGTAGTCTTCTGCAAAGCAGCGATAAAAGGCTGATTTGTTGACGAGGATCTGCAAGCTAAATAAATACATACTAGAGTCTTAAACTTGCTTGTTTGCGATTTTGCTAAATGCCTAAAATAGTTCCACAGTATGTATGTCTATTTGCTCACATGCATGTAGTAGTGTCATGCATAAAACTTAATATATATATATATACTAGCTGGGTCTCGTGCCTCCGGTACTGTATGGACAATATGATTTATCTCAAACTTTGAACGACCAAAATAATTTATTGAGTGAGCGGGAAATTTAAAGTCATTTGTATTTTATTAAATTATTATTAGATTATTAGATAGATAGATGTATTTTATTAGATAGATGTATGAACGGTGGGATTTATTTCAAACTTTGGACGGCCCAGATGATTTATTGAGTGAGCAGGAAATTCAAAATCATTTGTATTTTATTAAATATATATATATATATATATATATATTCAAGCCTTGTTACAACTGTTGAGACACACAATCCCACATCGAAGGTATCAAACCTTGAGACTCCATAGTCAATATATAACTCTTTAATATAACTGCAATATAAATTAATACGGTTGTGACTGAAATTTTTTATTAATTTAGAGAGTTATTATTTAATTGATAAATTAATAATTTATTAATTTAAAAAATATTTTTCTATTCGGTGAACATAAATTTAATTATATTAAAATTATTGTATTTTATTGATGTTTATATCATATTTTTTTGATGTAATGTATCATACTTATTAAATTAATGTAATAATCGAATTCATTGCAAGTGATATTAATTATTTTTAATAATTAAATAATGTTCATTGTATCAACTTTTCAAATTACATTCACATTTTATTTCAAAAAATAATAATTATATTCACATTAAGTTTAATTAACTTGTATATATAAGTTCATTGTACTAGAATTTAATACATTCAATGTATGATGATAAAGAGAATTACTATATTACCCTGGATATATTTATAATTTAAAAGAATTATTAATTTATGATTTTGATGGGACCATATATTTATGTAAGGGTCTTTTTAAAAAATATTATTTTATTATTTTATCGAAATTATTAATTTATCCAATTAACTTAAGTCGGGACGAGAAAAAATATTATTTTAAAAAGATTATTAATTTATCGAGTATTAATTTATAAATGTTACTCCATTGATAATTGATTTTAAATTGATTGCTTCATTAATGATCTACAAAGCTCAAGTCCATTCATCTCTCTATCACAAAACGAAAATTTTATTTGACTTTGAACTTTTTAAATTCATATTGGGGTTGATCAATTAGTTGTATACATCTAGACGACACCATAATTCATATTATGGTGTTTGTGAGGGATATTCTTCTTCTTCTTCTTTTTTTGGGGTTGGGGGTGTTTGATAATGTAATTCTCGAGGGCAGCCTCCAGACTGCTTTAATAATATATATATATACTAGCTGGGTCCCGTGCCTCCGGCACTGTATAGACAATATGATTTATCTCAAACTTTGAACGACCAAAATAATTTATTGAGTGAGCGAAAAATTTAAAATCATTTGTATTTTATTAAATTATTATTAGATTATTAGATAGATAGATGTATTTTATTAGATAGATGTATGAACGGTGGGATTTATCTCAAACTTTGGACGACCCAGATGATTTATTGAGTGAGCGGGAAATTCAAAATCATTTGTATTTTATTAGATATATATATATATATATATATATATATATATATATATATATGCTTTAATAATACATACAAAGCATAAGAGACCCTCTCTCACAAAATTGGAAATCGAAAAAAATGCCAAATTATATCGGCATTCACTCAAAAATTACACCTTATTGGAATTAAAATTCAGAAAACAGTCCCCCAGAGGCCGTAATATTAACGCAATCCAAGCCAGAAATACAATGTATTTGACAAACAAGCCTATTTTGTGCTCTCTATTTCATGGACCCAATTTTGGAATGAAACAAGCACAGTTGAGATCTACATAGACAACAAAAGAATGGCTGTTACAAATGTTCCTAATTATTAATTTCATAGTTCCCGGTGGCAGTTGGTGTTTCAGCAAATGCATGTGACCGACTATTTCTCCAATTTTGAATGCTATGGAAATATATTGTGCAATGGATGTATCAATGGCTGCAAATGGCTTCCTCAACTTCCTACTACTACTCTCTTTGAGTAAAACATTTTTCAAAGAGAACATAACATTAAGCAAAGATTAAACCCTGAATCTCTATATGCTAAATAAGAATAAAATGAATGAAAAAGTGGCTCGAATGCATCTTTCCCAACATATGCTTGGTAAACATACAGAGAAAGTAGTCTAAACATTTATCACCCAAGTCTAGCTATATAAAAATACTGAAAATCTGTTTTAACTGGTTTTAATTTGATTTGGTATGAAATACTAGAATATATTGTGGATAACTGAGTCAAGATTGTTAAAAAAATAAAAATAAAAAATTGCTTACAATTGTGAAAATGAAGGTACACTACAGCTGCAAACTGACTCGCATCCTAACCAATGAGTTAAAACTGATACTTTACATGGTAAACTAGGAATCATATGTCAATGATGTTGAGGTAGAACAGGTCTTTTTTCCAACATATCATAGTGGACCACAAAATTTTCCTGCAGCAAGAAGAATAGATTAATCATTCGGGGAGCTATAATCCAATAAAAACTGACATGCGTGGGCCAAATGTAACCGCCGAAGGACTGAGGAGACAACATGGGAGGGGACAATGTAACAACCAATGACAGAGGAACCACTAACCTTGCGGATTGTTTCCCATGTGTTTGGGTCAAAACATATATAAGAACCTCTCTCATACGCATTCGTCTTCACAAGAGGCTCCATGTTGGTCACACGCATTAACCACAAGTGATGCTCTCTGTGGTAGAACCATCCTCTGTTATACCTGCAAATAACAGGCGCAGAACTGCAATTAGCAATACTGTAGCCCTCACAATAATGGCATGCAAAGTCCTCAGGCAATGCTAGGAATTTTTTTTTGGAAACATGGATCACTCAAACATAGAAGCATTTATGATGCAAGCAAGAGAAAAGGAGATACAAGCATGCTTTGAATATCAAGTGGCCGAGAGAGTATACAGTTCATTTGCAGCATATAACTGGGCTTCGTCTTTCGGCATGCTGCATGTATAAAATCAGTTACAAATATGTATCAGGATTGAACAAGATTCACCAAGAAAATTTAATAGATCCTCAAGACTCGTACCTGTAAAATATGTAAAATAATGTGTCCAACTGGAACTTTGAAAAATAACCTTGCTGCACCCACCCGTAAAAATTTGAGCAACAAATACAAAGGCTAACAACAGAAGGAAGACTTGAAATGAAAATAAAGGGTAGCTCACATATAGGGAAGGTGGTTGTTTAGCATAATAACACTGAGGCACATTGAACTCTGGATCACCCTTGGCAGGCTCATCAGACCATGGGGAACCAAATGCTTTGTGCAAATTTTCTGAAGAATTCAAGTTCAACCCAAGTGTCGTCAAATCAATTCCAAGTGCAAGAGATGTAAGATCAGGATCATTCATCCTTATAACACTTAACAAGCCAAGCAAACCAAATGGATCAGGAGCAGCTTGAGCAGTCTGCATGGACTTCATGCCCTGATCCCTGTATGACTGACTGACAGCAGACATTTGCTGCAAGCGAAACTGGGATGGATTTTGATGCTGTTGATATTGCTGAATAAGCTGATCATATGATCCCATACCGGAAACCGTATTTGGAGAGTTAAGAGGTCTTAAACCTATGCCTGGGGGTCCACCGGTCTGAGCCAATATAAAATAAGAGAACGCATGAAGTTAGGTAGTATTCTATATATGTAGACAGAAGGGAAAAGAAAATTTATTATATCTGGGACAGTGGATAAACATGTACAAAATAACAAAAAAGTAAAGAGTGCTTAATCAATTTAGTCAGCTTCTTTGTCTAGCATTATTTAGGCACTGGTTAAAGAAAATGAAAATATTTTCAAGAAGAAAGCAATCATGGGAGGAATAAGCTTCAATATTGGGGCATGGCATGCAGCTTCTGACCGAGTGTTAAAAATAGGAGCTCCTTCAGGGAATTAGTCACCAGTCAAAGACTCAAAGTAGCATCAATTCAGATCTGGGAATGTGAAAGGAAAAACAGATCTTTGGGTTTGAGAGTGAGATTTAGCATCAGATCCATACAATAATAAAACTTAAAAAAAGGGGAGAAAATAGAGGCTTATAGTGGCATAAAGGAATATATATATATATATGCACACACACACAAACAAATATAAATATACATAGATATATAGATCGTTCACGGTTAAATCTGCATAAAAAGTGTAACTTCAGACGGCATGGCAACGTACCTGTGAGTGATAGTTTGAATGTGACGACGGGAATAAATCGGAACCATGCATATGGAGTAGGTCTTGATTGTTTACAGTTGAAAAGGAGACACCACTGTTACTCACTGATGGAACATGTTGCTGCTGTTGGGAGCGATGTGAAGAAAATCCTCCCCCCAAGTTGAATCCAGCAGACCTCCCCATCTGCATATTATATCACAAGTATGAGTTGTAAACTCAGGAAGCACAAAGTATCATATGATTCTACTGTATAGCACTGAATGCAAAACTTACAGAAAAATGTTGAGACTGCATCATAGATACAGCATTGTCATGAAGTTGTTCTTTCTGGTGCATGTCCATGGAAAACTCAGCATTTCCACCTGAGCAAAATCTAGTAGAAAGTCAACAACAGAAGAAGAAAAATCACAGGGTTGAAAAAGCAAGTGACCAACTAAAAGCTTTAGCAACAAGAGAAGATATCAGAGAAATTGAAACATTAGAACAGCAATAAGGAACTTCGAGTTTTTATGTTTCCATTCAAAAGAGTACACGGTTGAATTTAGCAGCATTGAATTTTCATTTTGTTACTCTGTCGGAGATGAATCTATGCATGGGAAAGAACAGAATGAATCAAGCTGACTTCTGCTCAACTGTATCAAATAAAATTAAATATTGGCAGTTCAATGATTTCTTATATTAGAAATCTTAATAAGCAAACACTTGTACTAATTGTAGCACTTAACAACAAAGCACTCCGCACAGGAAATGTAAAGAAGATACTTGAAGTTTTTGGAAATAACTTTTTCAATACATAACTACATTTAAGAGCTCAATTGTTTGAGATTCTTTCACTAACTAGACATAAGATGTATGTTAGAACTAATAGCACACTATTTCTCAAATTAAACTACCAAGAAAAAATTTCAACTTACACATACAAGTTGCCTACATTTTTCCGTACATAGCTAGACATGTAGGTGTACAAATTTAGGTGTTATCACCTTTAAATCCAGGCAACGCCGGAAAATCTTCATTTTGGATGCTAAATTCTTGATTTTGCTGAACAATAGGACCAACACCCAGGCCCTGTTTTCGCAATGAACCTGAAATTTTTTTGTATGATAAGCTTAATTGTAGGGATGAGCTTGAATCAGATATACCGGAAGGAAATCTAGGCATGCCCGTTACCTAATTGTCCCTGAGGACCTCCAGCAGAACTGGGCCGACTGGTCAGCTGAGGGAAGTCATTTATATCGAAAGGGGCACCATCATTTGAGTTCACATCATTCAACATCCCCATAGAGTTTATATTATTTACTGCTTGAACATGATTCTGAGATAGTGGGCCACCGGTAGGATAGGAATTTCCTAGCATAGACATTACCTGTGGAGAAGCTGAATCCAAAAGGCATCATGACCACAAAGATACATCAACCACTAATAAATACATAGTATCTCTGTCCGGACGAACATGATTATAAGAATGATATAAAGTTAAACGAAAATCTAGTAGAACCCATTAAAGGAAATGGAACCGAATTAACCATAAATCAACTCAAAATCTAGTTTTAATGTAGCCCACAAAATAAACTGATATATATATATATATATATATATATATATATATATATATATATATCTGCATTCATTTGACAAAGAAGGGGAAAAAATCCAAAGAATTGAACATCCCTAAAAGTTTAGGTACTTTAAGCCCCAGCCACAAAAGCATTAAACCCTATAATCCAACCAACCTAAATAATAACATGTAGGGTAGCGTATCAAAGAAGCATTTGCTTATACAAAAGACTTTTGCCTCGTGAGGAACAAGGTTCAAGCTGCAATAGTTACCATTTCCCATAGAAAAACTTATTCAACCTCAACTCATTTGTTTCTGTGATTAATATTCTAAGAAATTTGCAGCAAATAAATAAAAGAAGAGAAGAAAAAATTCAGAACATCATTCTTTTACAAGCATTAAAACTAATGATACCTCCAAACATGTAATAAGTTATAAATCATAAAAAAATTCAAGTCTATAATACTTTGCAGTTAAGAGGTCAAAGGTACCCAACTCAAACCCAGATAGTGGTTCAAAAAGAAATAAAACTAATTTTCCTTTGTGATATTCAATATTCAACTTTAAAGAACAAAGCATGGGCTTTCAACCTAAGATTCTATGAACAAGCAACATGCTCCTTCGAATGAGTTCATAAAGTAAAACGAGGAGATAGAACTACAAAATAAATTCTGATGATTTGCAAGAAACTCTAAACTTTTTGCTTAAGAAACTTGCTATAACCTGCTAAAGTTAATATACCTTGTTGAAGCACACCACTCATTAATCTATTTGGCCCCTGCACACTTAGATTTCCTGAGCCACTATTCCCTGTAAGATTTAACCGAGAAGAAAGACCGGGCATGGATAGTCCTCCACCAGAACTCATGTTTCTCCCAATGTTGCCACCGCCAACCATGCTTCCAACTGAGCTTGTCATCCGAGGACCTGCATTCCCCAACATTGGAGACACTCCCAGCCCTGGAACAGCACTTCGGTTACCAATTGCCGCTGAGGTTGGGATGATCCCAGGAATAGAACCACCAACTCCATTTGTACTACTACTGAAACCAGGGTTTCCGACAACACTCATAGCACTCCTATTTGTCATCCCAGAATGACCATGTGATATCTGCAAATCAAATGTAGTTTGTTTAAATTACCTGCTATTTTTATGTATTTGGATTATTCATATTATTGAAATAATATGATTATTGTGATTGTTCAAATAATCTGAAAAAAAATGTTTGGATTAATTTTTGCTTATTTAGATTATTCATATTATTGAAATAATCTAACTGCGATAATAGAAATAATTTGAAAAACTGTTTAGAATTTCTTGGAAAACAACATAGCAGACAAAAAAATAAAAGTGTTCGCACAATCATGGATAATTTTTCCTTTAAAGTTGAATTCAAATGCTTTGGATTCTGAAAATCTGCAGCTCCCACTAGCATTTTTATCAGATTTTGCCAAAATCTGATTATCTGGATCAAATAACTCAAAACAAAAAATTGAACTTTGCTTCTTTTTTCTAAAAAGTAATAATCAAATTCCGAAGCCAATCTAAAGGCTAAGTGATGGGGAAGAGAGCTTTTGGAAAAAGGATAATTATCACACGAAACAATTCTCACAAATCTCAATCAATTCTAATATTTCAATCTATCAAAATAATAAATTTGGGGTCATCCTACATCACCAAGTATCCTACCTGAGAAAGGGCCACAGGCAGATTGTTTGACGCAAATCTTCCACTGGAAAGAGTTCCACTCAGTTGTTGAACGCCACTTGAAGGAACGTTGTTTATTGTTGAATTTCTTGATCCAAGTGTTCCCTGCATGTTGGGAACATTAAAACTCCCATGAATGTTGTGCAAGCCCTGAAGAGATCCTGAAAAGAAGGAAAATCGGAGGATTTACTAAATAAGGTCTAAGAAAACATTAACTCGTATTACTCCTGCAACCCACTAACCTGTGTGATGAAAAACAGGAGATGCTGCACCAGATTGAGCAGAAAAAGCTGTCGCAAATGATCGCCCTGTATTGTCTGGAAGATTTGAATTTGAATTTGAACCGTTCAGAGATGACTGCAACAAGAGGGATGATAAGTTCAAAAAAAGTACACACAAACAAGCATAAGAGTGTTACTTTTAACTTGCATCACTAGTTGTATATCTCATAGTGAAGTACTGAATAACTAGCAATCAGAAAAGCTGATAATAAAGATCAAAAAGTTGACCATGAGGGTTCGCCTCCATAAACACATAAATTATATTTTCCACCCCAACCAAGTCATGCAGCTC
The DNA here is from genome assembly GCA_020205505.1 of Panax japonicus. NCBI lineage: Eukaryota > Viridiplantae > Streptophyta > Magnoliopsida > Apiales > Araliaceae > Panax > Panax japonicus. Next base: position 67,983,899 of record CM035109.1, on the reverse strand, counting down.
TTCATAGTGAACAAGCCATTGTACAGAAATTAGTTATGATCTTTTGATGCAGGAACTTTAAGCCTTGAAAATCTCATGAGTGCATATATGATGTCAAAGACTTCTTGTTACAAATTCACATGCCATTAAAGGATAGATATATGCACGGTTACCACCAGGTGAAATGAATGTGATTATATTAGTTTCTTCTTGGTATATCCCTATTTGTGATTTTCAAGAAGACCACGTGCATGAGGTAGTAGATTCAGAGAACCCAAAGTAATATGAATCAGTTCTCTAATGATGCTATGACATGCATACCTACAGCAGATCCCTACAGTAAATGCTACACATCTAACGATCAAAAAGAATCATGATTTAATGCGGGAAACATGAATCATTTGTAACATAATTCATTTCATACAATATCTGAAGTAGAGAGAAAAAATTCAGAGGTTAGAGGAAATAAACCATAGTATTCCATGCTCAATTCATTCAAAAAAAAAGGAAACAAAATATCAGCAAGTACAAGACTACTTCAACAACATTGTTCGAATTTAAAAGAAGGGAATAATACATTAAGTAACCCTGACATCGCATAAATGTCAAATGGTCATGCAGAAAACTGTTCCAACTCAAAAAAAAAGTAGCTTTTCTACTTCAGAATGGCGATAGAATAGTGCTGATTTTGGTGCTTTTCTCAATTCACAATTCGCCTATAAGCTGAGAAAAAGAACATGATTAGAGAGGCATACAAGCACAAAATTAAATGACATATGCCACACACACATATGAGCAAACAAGTTAATTTGCAGAAACAAAAGAGGACACGGAAGGGAAACAGAAAGTCACAAACAAAACCAGATTCCTCAATCAACACAAGATGAAACAAAGAAACAAAATATATAAAAGAGATTCACTACACCCAATTCTAAGACCAAGAAATTAAGTAAAGCTTGTGGTTGCCTACACCTACATTCACGTTTACCACAAGATTTGACGTGATGGTCTTTCATTGAATATGATGTATTTATAGCAATGAATATATTATTCGCGTCACACATATCGCCAAAAGCAACCTTATCAAATGGAACATTTGGATGTTTTGGTGATAAAAACACGGAACAGAAAAAGAAAAACAGGACTTCAAGGCAAAACAAGCAAAGAGGTAACTATAACATATGCACCGAAGGGGGAAATGGTTGAATGAAAAAGCATCCTCGACACATAAGTAACACCTAATTCCACCAACTTCAATTGGTTGGGAGAAAATGCTTCAGAAATTATAGAAAAAAATAAAAACAGAAGGCTTCAAAAGATATCTTCAATTGTGAGCTGATTTTGATCATTTACAGGACAAACGCTAAAAAAAGCTAGAGCGTCTAAACAACATTATATATTCAGACTAAATCCTTTGAATTTTCCATGAGATCTTTGTATCTAAACTCCAACCAGTGTTCTAAAAAAATCAGTAGGATGACTTTAGGAAGCAAGGGGCGCCTAGGATAATGGTCTCATAAGGCATAATAAATTCATTTCAAGCGTAGAGTTTCAAAGCCTTCATTACATACCGTTATTAATCATTATTTTGAATTCATATTGGTTGTGTTTTCATGGATTTTTTTTTTTACTTTTAAAGTTCAATTATATTGTTTTTGGTAAAGCTCAATTAGCACTTAAAAAAGACTAATGAAGTGGTCTAAATTTTATAATTGTAGATTAAAAGATTTTTAAAAAATTTTAAAAAATAAGGATGAAATTAAATACTTATAATATGAACTTGAAAATTTCAGGGTTACCAACTAATAAAAGTAAGCAAGTTTCATGGTAAAAACTGGTAAAAACATGGCGATGGAAGACCAATCCCACCTAGGCGAGGCCTAGAAATCAACCAAAGAGGTCCGACTTCACCTAGGCTGATGCCTAGAAAAAATTTTACAACACAGACTTCAACAGTCCAACTAATTAAGCATGCCAGTACGAGCTTATGGTGAAAGTACAGTTTTGTTAAATACATTAGTACAAGACTTCAGCTCAGTACTCCCAGTTAGCATTGATTAAAAATTAAACCAACTAAAAGTGCAATTGTTGACCAAAGTCTATTTCCAAACAACTCCATCCCAAATTCATTATCACAGTTGAAAACAAGTAGTTTAAGAAAGGTTTACATCTCATTCTTACATCATGTTTAATCAGTATCAACGCTCCTTCATATTTTTTCTTGTCATACTACTATAAAATAATAAGGGTAACTATGGAACATCAAAATTATAATCCTTTTGAAAATCGATAGTGGACATACATTTTGGGACTAGCTAAATAAAAAGTAGAAAAGCTAACAAACAATTATGCAAGTTAACACGAGAACACTTGTATATACACATGTAATTTGTCTCTGTACGGGCAGGTTGGCACATACAATTATGCATACATAAACAAAATCCCCCGCAAGAAAATATATCCAATACCATCCCCGGACAAGAACCTTAAATCCTAATAATCAGGTACCTATAACAAATATGTTTATTTCACATGGCATTGTAAATATATTGTTACATGTCAATGCCATCTAAGTCAGCTTTTGCCACATATTCAGCAAGGCCAGAACTGCGATTGAACAATATCACTTCATAATAAACACAGCAAAAAAAGTTTAGTACAATTTTCTTTTGACTGATACTCCCTCAATGTTCAAATATATAGTAGAATCGCATAAACATCAAAAATAAAATATTTCTCTCGTGATTAAGTCTATTAAAGAAAAAAACTCTTGAAAAATTAGCTCAAATTTGCCAGATACTATGTGTTAGCAAAATTTAATGTAGAGCCAACTTCAAGTTAAAACTAACCAGAAAAACACCTCAAAAATTTGAATAAGCATATATATAGTAAAACATGGGTGTAACTTACCCAATTTCAGTAACCTTTAATCTCACACAATAAAATTCTTAATCAGCCTCACTCTAAACCTAATCTAAACTCTTCCTCCATAAGTAAAACACTAGATAATCAATTTCTGCTATTAAAAAAAGATAAAGATAAAACTCAGGCTATTATAGCATTCAAAACCCTAGCGCAAAATCTTTTTTTTCAAAACTAAAAAGCAGTACCCAATAGGTATATCTATATACAGATACAAGTGAATGGATACAGAGAGGGGGACAGAGTAATTTTACCTGGAAAATAGAAGATGATGCAGATCTGTGAGAATTGAGAAAGATATGCGAGCTACTACTGCTGATATGTGTGTTGGTGATGTGATGAGATGGAAGAAATGATCGAAGAGATAGAAAGAAAAAGAGCGAATTGAATACTGTGGTGTGGAGGCTCGAACCCAACCTCAAAGCCCAATCCCCACGTCGAGTTTGGACAATTTTTTGAAAATTTGAAGGTCCACTCCCCATCTACGGCGCGTGAAATTGGCTTACTAATTAAAATAGATCATGGTGAGAAAAGGAATCAATTAGTTGGAAATCAACAAAATTTATTTGCCAAGAAATGAAATAATTATTTTCGGAATTGATATTTTTACGAGTAAATTTAATAATTTCACACCACATGAATTGGACACCACTTACTATTTATGTGATGAAGAAATTATCAAATTTACTTATGAAATATCAATTCTCATTTTTTTAAATCAAACAAATGACTAATTTTTGAACTATTTCTTTTTTTATATAAAAACAGTCTCATTTACAACATTTATAAAAAAAAGTATTTTTTGTTCTTTCTTTACAATTAAAAATACTAGGTTGTTGATTTACTAATAAAATTATGATAATAAAAATTATCATAATTATGATGATAAAATTTAAAATGCTGTATCATTTTATAATATTAATAAAACAAAATTATTTTTATGAAATACAAATTTGACAAATAAGACTGAACAAACGGAGAGGCATTTTATCAAAAAGAAAAAAAAAGGAGAGAGCATCAAATAAGCACTCGCAATCCAAAATATTTACAGACCAGATTTATAACTTATAACTATAAGGACTGCACCAAAAAGCCCTATTTAACTAGTGATATAAAGGCCCAAGATCGCAAATTTGGCTGGCTCAGTAAAAACAGATTTAGATGATATTTGATAAAATTGAGTAATTAAGATTTATATATTTATTATATTTTAATAAATTAGATCATCCTAGTGAAATAATATTTAAATTTAAAAATAACTTTTAAATTTAAAAATATCAATTACAATTTAAAAATATTTCAAATTGACTTTTCAAAAATCAATAATGATCTTAAAATTTGAAATAGAGGGAGTACAATATTTATAAAGGTTTCATAAATTTAAATGTTTCATTAAGAGGTAACTGTAAAAGTATTCGTTTTTTCTTATAATTATAGAGGGAGTACAATACTTTTATTTTATGAAATAAAAGTATTCAATTTTTCTTATAATTACTATTCAGTAAATGGTTAAATTGATAAAAGTTAAAGTTTTAGGGTGATATATGAAAAAAAATTCAAAATATGCAAATGGTTATAAAATACTCATTTATATCAGGGAATATTCGTTTGGTCGTGGAATATTCTTTCTGTCGGTGAATATTCATGCGATGGTGCAGCCATTTGTGGGCCTCATAACAGAATAACTGTCGGATAAAGAAAACGACAAAATAGAGTTTTTATAAATAACGACGTAGTTGTTATCGTTGACACTGTTGGAATACTCGGTGGTTAAAATATAATAATACGCGTTGTTGCATAGTAGCACACGGTATTGCACCAATTATTGATTCTTATGTAAGAAGTCACTACTCAATAATTGTTACAGTAATTACTGTTCAGTATTTTATTTATTCAATAATTGTTGCGTTGATATTTTATATTACTGTTGTTTTAATAATTGTCACTACACAGTATTTCTCATTATCGGAGCAATAATTCATATTATCTAAATAATATTATTAGATAACATTATTGACAATGTCTATAAAGTTCTGTCTAAGAAGAGGTTTAGTCACCTAATTGCGCGCTAGTAAAGAGAAATCCTTATTGGAAAGCCCCCTCTTTCCTGGGAACTGTCTGGTTGTCAGTATTGTGATTTTGTAATATTATTTGTGAATAATTAATTATTGATTTATATGATGAGGAAAGTATTCATTTTATGTGGATATAGATGGAGAAAATTTTTAAAGTGACAATTGTTGAAAATCGATATTTTATCTTTTCTGATAAAATAATATTTTATTATATTATTATAATATAATAATGATGATATTTTTACAATGAATGTGGGATATATGAGTATATGAGGAGGAAGAGTATTTTTGTTGCAATAGTTGTTTAAAACATGTTAAACATGTCTGTGGGCCCATTTCTTGACTGAAATTTGATTATAACATGTAAAATCGTCCGTTTGTAGATTTCGGTCAATTTTTGTTTGGAATTTGGAAAAACTTTATTCTGTAAAGTTGTAGAGAATTGAATTTCCTATAAAAAGTCGCAAGATTCGAATTTTCTGATAAAAGGACTATTTATTATGAATTATTGAAGTTCCGAAGTTCCGAAATAATTGATTTTTAAAAGTTTTAATTATTTTTAATAACAAAAATGTTTTTTTGATTTAGTTGACTATTTGTGGCTGATGTTTGGATCTGATTTGGTGTGAGTAAGAATTTTTATATAATATATTAATATTATATTAAATTTTCTGCTTTGGTGTTCTAAGCATTTTCCTATAAATAGGGTGCTTAGGTTAGAATTGAAAATTACACCAGAAACTACAGATTTCTCTCTTTTTCTCTCTCTATATATCGAGCATATTTTTGTGAGTATTTTAGTACTTCGGGTATTGCTATACGGTGCAAGTACTTTTAGCACTATATCCAGTATTTCAGTCAAAAGTACTATTCTTTCTGAGGTAAGGGGTGTTATTTTCTTCATAAATGATATTATTTCTTCAATATCATTATGCCGAAATATTGGTTGGAATTTTTATCAAATTTGGATTTTTTTATGTCGGAGTTACTATTCATGAGTTACTATTCACGAGTTACGATTCATGAGTTACTATTCACGAAGCATGATGATTTTTTTTTTTGTGAAATTTCTATTTTTTAGTGTCAGAGTTACTATTCACATATACGACACTATTCACGTATACGGTACTATTCATGAATACGGCACTATTCATCGAAAAATAATTTTTTTTTCTTTTTTGTCCAAAATATATATTCTGGATACTATCTTTGATTATATCCATGTTTTGATCATTCTTGAATTTTACTCCACTATGATTATTTATGAGGTATTTTATGACATGGAATAGCTGAAATACAAATCCTTAATATTTATTCTTTTGTTTCACTTGATTCGTTTTCTTTAAAATATTTTTCATCATCCTCAGTCCTAAATGATGATATAAATGAATATCTTTGACCTGTAGTGCAAAGATGAATGATTTCTGATGAATATCTTTGGCCAGTAGTGCGAAGATGAACAGGTGTTTAGATGAACATAACCAACTGATGAATATCTTTGGCCTGTAGTGCAAAGATGACATGTTGTTGAATATATTTGGCCAGTAGTGCAAAGATGAACTGTTGATGAATATCTTTGGCCCGTAGTGCAAAAATGAATTTATCAGTATGATTTCGAACAGGAACTGTGATTTGGTATAAAGATGATCTTTGATGTTTCAGGTAAAGACATGTGATGAAAATTATCTTCGTCCTGGATGCGAAGAGAAATTTAGAATCACAATTATGATTATGAGTTATTTATATAATTGTAGACCAGAACTGTTGATTGATGTTACTGGATAAAATATTGTTGGTGAATTTTTAACATAGGGAAGATAATAGACTTTATGTTCTATTTGACTCTTCTAATGGATTGCTCGTTCCGCTACAACTAAGGTTGAAAAGTTTTATCATCTACCATATGTTCTAAATCTCTGATTTATTACTGTTGAAGGCTATTGATAATTTATTTATCTTTAGTCATGATATTCTTTACTGAGCTAGTTGTGTTCATCCTTTTGCTTCACAATTCCTTTCAGGTAATAAAAGTGTAGCTGGGTCGAGCGGGAGATAACAAGGGAATAGAACGGTGGTCTATAGATGTTGAGGGTGAGGTGAATTTAACTTGGAAGGGTGTTTTGTCACTATCATACAAGATGTCTAATGACATACAACCTCGTGTCATCATAAGACAGGGTTGTGCTCATCCATTTGCTGAGTATATTTACAAGCACTACCTATATAATTTTGGTGTTTGTTTGGAGTTTAATTCCCAATTAGAGACAGTGAAGATAATGATATGTCAAGAGAAGACTCACCATTGGGAAGAATATGATAGTAATCTTCTCGTTTTTCTTTGGGGTCTATTGGGTTAATCAAGAATAATTCTGTGACCATATGATATCTATCATAACCTAGACGCATGACCTCCCATGTATGAAGGTTTTCTTGAACACTTCCCAAATATTCTAATTTCTAAAACAGTTTTTGACTATACCTTTATGTAAGGTGTCATTATGAGGTGCTGTCTACGGTTGTGACATGAGTCACAGTTGGTATATATTTGTATTTAAACTCACAGTTTAAGTGTTGTCGTATCTTGTACGACAATTGTATTAATAAAGTTGTAGTTGTTTTCTGTACCATGTATTTGGCGACTGAGAATGAGTTGGATGGAATGGACCAATTTTGGGGTTGTCACAGTAACTCTTAATGATTTAGATTTATATCATTATTTTACCGATTAAGAAACAAAAAAGAGGCAAACAAAATTTACTAAACAACTTTACTCTCTTACTGAATTAGATGTGAAGATGTTAATAAGTAAACAAATACCGCCTTAAATGAACTACTTGAGTAGCTTTTTTTTACAAAAGAAAAAAACAGATGTTCTTTCAAAAAGCTCAATCCTCCACCCCCAAATTGCATATACTCTTTCACCCCCTCATAAATTAACTCACACACTATCATTCTGAGGAAGAGCTCCTTGCCTTGAGTGTTAATGTGTTATTGGGCAACCTATGATATTTAAATGACTATTAATGTCTCATCCTTTTAATTCATTAGGGTTGCGTTTGTTTGCAAGAATTATATTCGGGATATGACTATTAATTCTAAGTGTTTTGTTTGTTTTCAAATTTAGACTTGGGGGGACTATTAGTCTAAGCTATTTTTGTTTACAAAAATTATACATGAGATATGACTATTAATCTCAAGTGTATTATTTGTTTTCAAATTTAGACTTAAGAATATTAGTCTAGGGATTATAAAATGGCTTAATAATTTTTAGATTATAATTATAATTCCGGGATTATAATCCTAAGATTAATAGTTTTGAGATTATAATCTCGGAATTATAATTATTGCAAACAAACATAACTTAGGTGTCTAGCTCACAATATGTATGATGGGATACAATGTGTAAATATAAGATGTTTAATTAATAAACCAATTTTTTTGTGGATTTTGAATTTAAGGTCATTGAAGAATTCAAAATTAAAGAAATCATACACTAAGCCTTTTAATTAAGGGTTGATTTGGTACAACAACACAATTAAAATCAGCTCACAATTTCATGATACTTGCTTTAAAAAAATCACATTTTTAAATATTCGTCCAATCGTGCCCAACTACTTTTATTGTCACAAAAATAATCTCATTTATTTAAAAATAAAAAATATATTCTCATTTCTTATGAGAGTATCAGTTAGTAACACACCATCTAAAATTTTGTGTTTAGAATTGCATTATTATATCATCAATAGTACTCCCTCCGTTCCTTAATATAGGTCGTTTTAGAGTTGTGCACAAGTATTAAGGAAATGATTGTATAGCATTAACTATAATATCAATTGTCTATTTTGCCCTTGTATTGGAAGAAAAGATTGTTATTTATTGTACAAAAAATAGTGAGAGAACCAAAGTTACATTTAATACTTGGGGTAATATTGGAAACTAAGCAATTAATACTTACTTGAAATTTTAAAACGACTTATATTAAGGAACAAAAATATTTCTCTAAAACGATTTATATTAAGAAACGGAGGGAGTACTAAATACTCAGAAAAATCAGGTTAGTATGATATAAAATTAATTTATAAATATTAATTATAAAATTCACGGTTTACAAAAATTATGTGATTCAAATATGGAACATTAAAATATATTGACAACTTAATTTAACAGTTCCGATTCTAAAAGTATTGAATTGTCAAACATAGCTTTGGAATGGAGGAATATAATTTAGCATCCGATTTCTTTTTAATTTAGCGTGATAGTGATGGGATGGTTTGATCTCCCGCTTCTCACTAACAACCATGACTCCACAAACATAACGCCTCTCTACTAGCGCCGGCGCGGTGCTAGCTTCCTAAACGCCAGTCTTTCTCTTACACAAACACACCCACCACTATTGTTTCTGATTGCAGCTGCCCGCCAAATGTTTGATAAAAGTTCCGAGTCATAATTGATAATACCAACCCCTGAAGGCAATACCATACTAACTCATGGTTTTTGTTACTAGTTTTACCCGTGTCCCCTCTATGTGTGTATTCTAGTCCTCTTGCCTAATATTGGAATTTGTTGATATTAAATGTCCACATAGGTATACATGGAATAGAAAAAAAATTAAAAAAACACCCACACATTATTATTTTATCTTATTTCTTAGAGTTTGTGATCTAATTTCATCATGAGTAAATTCGTGATGAGTTTTGTCATCGACATATATATCATCATTTTTCTTTTTTACCATTAGACAATGTCCCAACCAAATTCACCTGTGGCATACTTGATATGTATTCATCATCTTTTCTTTTATTTGTTTGGGACCACTCAATAAACAAAGAGTATGGGGCATGATTAAGGTTAATTTTCAATGTCAAATATCTCCAACAAAGCCACACCAAAACTGCGGGTCCGACTAATTAAATCATCACTCGGTTTCCTTTTTTAAGTATTCATCCTTCTAGATCGTCTTATCTTCTTAATATGTATATACTATGGTGTGGACTTAGGAATGATGGCCTCTTATTTTATTTTATAGTAATTGTCATTACATTGTTGTCTTGGAGAGCTGTTTAATGTAATGTAATATAGTTTTCTTTGGTACTAGTGATGTAATATAGTTGGATTGAAATGCTGATTTTATGGGTTGTTTTTTCCTTATAGAACAAAAGAAATATTATTAAAAAAAACAATGTAGAATGATTCATCTATGGCGTATTCTTGAACTCAGAGAGGATTATAACAAATAATATTCAGCATAAACCTGGAAACTTTTATATAATTTCTGTCATTTTCATTATATGATAGCTACTGTTTGATGATTTGTGTGTTGTAGAGACATGGAGGTATGATTATTATATATGTTTTGGTTTGTTAGATTGGGTTTGTGTTGGTGCAAACAAGGTGGCCTGCAATAGCTATGTCATCCTCCTAGTTGTATCAAACAGAAATACCTGTGGTGTCTATATTTGACATTTTCCCTTTGTCTTCTTTCTGGGTTTCGAGATACCTTCCAACCCACCTTCACTTAAATACTTTTTAAGTATCCCAAATGCAGTATGAAATGAAATGCCCCCAATTGTTCACTTTACATTCCCTCTTTCCTCCAAAAGCTTTTAATAAAATTTGATCCAGCACTTGCCTAAATATATATTGGTAATACCCATAGTAGTAGAATGCAAACTGATTCGGTCTCAGGCTCGGGTTCGGGCTCAGGATCAAGCGCAGCCATTGGTGGTGGGATGGGGCAACCGAGTATGGGAACTGAGGGCGCCGTGCGGGGCAGAAGGAAAAGTTCTACAAGGGGACACCACAGGTTTGTGGGAGTTAGGCAGAGGCCATCCGGGAGATGGGTGGCGGAGATCAAGGACTCCCTCCAGAAGGTCAGGCTTTGGCTCGGCACATTTGACACGGCAAAGGATGCTGCCAGGGCTTATGATGATGCTGCTCGGGCGCTGCGTGGTGCCAACGCCCGAACCAACTTTGAACTGCCCCATTCGTCTCATTCGAATCGTAACAGCCTGCCTGAGCATGCCGAGCCCTTTTCATTTGAGGAAGTGTGTGGCAAGGAAGAAGCTGAAGAGGGTCTACTTGGTGCCCTCAAGGCCAAGCTTTTCGATGGAAACAACTTGCGTCCCTTGATTTGTCCACAGCTCAATACTACTTCTAATTCACTGCCCGCCCTGCAACAACCTCGACCCAATGTTGTTGCACTTTCACTGCATAAAAATGTTTCAAAAAGAGATCAACAGCCATCAATATCCATGGCTTCTATGGCTCCTCTACCTTCTCCTCCAATAATTCCTCCTCAGAAGACTAATCTAATTGATAGTTCTCCCATTCAGCTTGGACTTCATTATAATTTGCCAATAGCCAGTAAAAACATGGATGAACATTTGCTCCCACATCATAATACTCATAATCATATTCAAAATCATGACCAAATTAACTTTTTGGCTAGTCATGATGAGTTTGGTGGTATGAAGTGGCAGAACCAATGCCAAAATACAAACTTGACCACAAGCATGATGTGGCAGCATAATGAACATGCTGCAACTCTTGAAATTCCTTGGCAGGTTTCATCAGAGCTGAACCTCCATATCCCTGATCAACATGGCTTGTTTGGGAGTACTACTATGACCACTGAGCCGTGGCAACTTTCTGGGGCGAATACTCAGGGTGTCGTAGATCAGCATTTGTCTTATGCGGGTGGGACCCGCATAGCGTACCAATTGCCAACAGCTAACAAGATTAATGACAATGTTGATATGATGTTAGACATGCCACAATACGTTTCACAAATGAATGGAGTTGGAGCGATGGCAGGCGGAGGAGCAGCAGGAATTTGGCCATTGGATCAACAATTTGCTAATGCGTGGGCTAGTGCTGGTGGTGCTAATGCCTCCTCTACTAATTGGGACCCTTTGGGATATGTATCATCTGTGCTAGGGTGACAATTAAATTACAGAATCTGCAGCTGTAAGGCCATTTACCAACAGCTTAATTAACCACCATCTTCATCAGTAACAGAATTCTTTTAATCTTTGTTCTTCTCCCAGGGTAGAATTTCCAAATGTGCTAATGCGTGTACGAGTGTTTTACTGTTATTCCTTTCTTTTTTAACTGTCAACAAATATTATAATGATCAAGGAGTGAATTTCTTCTGCTTTATTGTGTTTTTGGTTTGTTATTGGAAAAGATATATAGTTGTTCCTGAAGAATCATTCTGCATGCATAACTGCAATTGTTTAGATAATGACAGCTAGGGCTTCCTGACTTCAAATTCAACACTAGCTATGCTGAATGCGTGTTAGAGCCAGATGCATTATGTTCAGGCTTCAGCCAAGTTCGAGCATTTCAAGTTAGGCTTATATATATATATGTATATATATATATATATATATATATATATATATATATATATTGTTAGAATATTTTATTTTGTTACGTGGTCTCTACTATATATGTAATTATTAGAATTATATATTGTATTAATTTAATTATTTTATTTATGAGTTTGATAATTAATTATGTGGCCTATAAATAATATTACTGTACTTAGCATAATGAGTCTTAGGGCTTCATAATATATAATAAATTAATTACGTTCTTATTTTAGAAATTTTAATTTCGCAAAAGCTCTTGATCGATTGGTATGATGTCAAATTATTCATTATGTTCTATGAGAGGGACAAAGCGGACGAAATATTTGATAGCAAAGAACATATATATTTGATAGTAATATGAAAGTATTGACAACTATAGAACACGGATCAGGTCCGGAGGATCAGGTCCGGGAGTCCGGACCTGATCCAAAATCCAGACTCTATTTTTTTTTTTGGTAGAACAACTAAAATAAAATAAAATTATGGAACTAAAAATTTTCCATAATACAGTATTTTGGGTGTGTTTTTAATATCTACACCAACCAATGTATGTACAGTCTGCCCAGACTGTACCGATATATTTTGTTATACGTATCCAAATCACACCCAAAACACTGTATTATGTAAAAATTCAAGTTCCATAATTTTATTTTATTTTTTTTAGTTGTTTTAAAAAAAGCAAAAAAAAAAAAGGTCCGAATTTTGTTAAAATCCGAGAGTCCGGACCTGATCCGGACTATATATATATATATATATATATATATATATATATATCTAATAAAATACAAATGATTTTGAATTTCCCGCTCACTCAATAAATCATCTGGGCCGTCCAAAGTTTGGGATAAATCTCATTGTTCATACATCTATCTAATAAAATATATCTATCTATCTAATAATCTAATAATAATTTAATAAAATACAAATGACTTTAAATTTTCCGCTCACTCAATAAATTATTTTGGTCGTTCAAAGTTTGAGATAAATCATATTGTCTATACAGTGCCGGAGGCACGGGACCCAGCTAGTATATATATATGAAAGCAATATGTTCAATGTATTCTTGACTATCTGTTTAATTTTCTGAAAAGTAATTGGATATGATTATGATCATGGTCAACATTTATATATTCTGTCAATATTTACTTTTCGGAATCAAGTATTCCATTACATCATGTTCTACCTATCATGTATTATGTTAATATAATATTATTATGTCCTCAAATATTTAAGTTAAAATTAATTTAAATATTTTATAATCACTTCATGTTTATAATTAAATATATCTTAATTTAAGATTGTAGAACATATGATATATTATTAATTATAAATAATGTTAATTTTTAAACTTGATTAATATGTTTAAAAAAATGAGTTTGATCATCATAATTTACATGTATGCGTGACTCTTTTATTGTTAAAATTAATAATCAACCCAACGGAGGGTTATTAATTGAAACAATTAAATATTAAGAAAAAGTCCCATAATGTTACATTTAATAAATGAATATTTTAATTTTACCCAACGGAAAATTAGAATTTATTAAATGAAATTTTATTGCATAAGTAACATGTTTATTTCGTTTATGCCCAACGGTGATGCGTGGATAAATGTGTTGTGCATTATTTTATGGGGATGTTATTAGTATATTATTAATTGTACCAACGAAAGATTGATAATTATGCACTAACATCTCATTAAAATCTATTTTTTTGTGTGTTGTAAATAGATTTTATATAACTAACTGCTTTCCTCACAGTTGATTTTATTATAATTAATTATTAATTATTGTCGTACGTTGTAGATTTCTTTTAATTTTTTGTAAGCATATTTATGAACCTTGAATAAAACTAATTTTACTATTTGGAAACAAAGTACAAATTGGTGTCAATCATCTTCCAAGCAACACATGGGTTTTACAAATGTAAGTTTGTGTCTTGTTTATTCTTTGTATTTATCTATTCATTTTCTTTCTCTGTTTAAATTTTACACTTCATCAGCCTGCTTGAAACTCAATACTTAGGCCACCCTCGCCTGTTTTCATTGTCCCTCCTATTGAAGGGAATCTCATGTGACAATTTGAACGATTTCAAGAAAAATATGAACGATTTCATCAATATCCACAATTTGTGTGTATCTTTTGAATTAAATTGTTCGGACATAGAAGATAAGGTGAGACTACAATTCATAACTAAAAGTTAACTTCATGTTAACCACTCCCCTAAAATAATATAAATATTTGTGTTATTTTATAGTGGAGATAGACATGCTTTGAGACGAATTAGAACATTTAAAAATAAAAAAGATTTATATTCTACTGGAGAATGCTATAATGTTAGAATGGCGTGGTCAAATGTCGACCTCCCTTATTTATACTAGTCCACACCCTCAATGAACGATGGAGATCAACTTGATCTAAGAGTTACAATTAAGTATCTAGGAGGCTCTACAAAATTCCTAGACATTTACAAGTATCCATACTAATTTAAACGTATATGAACAGTGAAATTATGAAGTTAGGAATTAGGATGCATTAGAGCATTCACAACAGTTTTTTCAATAGACTCTCTATCCCCACATTTGAAGAATATATCAATAAATCAGTATTCAACAGTTTCTTTATCATTATATAATTCTCTATTTTAATCCTATATATGATTTGACTCCCCAGGATGAGGGAATCAAAAGAGTGTTCACTATTTACGTAAAATGACATTTCACACCCTATTTATTGCAATTTTATGTTGGTTAAAGGATCTTATCTCACTTAATTGTTGATTTGGGTATGCCTATCAAATTAACTCATTTTTATTTTTTAAACAAAGGATTTAAAGAAGAAAGAGAACTATAAAAAAATTAAAAATCAGTCAAATTTTGATTTTGATCATTTTTGTAAAAAATATTACTAATAATTATAAATTTTATTATTTTATAATTAAAATAAAGTTCTCATAAACACATAATGATCGTTGCACATTTTGATTTCTAGCAATATCTATTTTTAAATTAAAATAATTGCAATTTTTAAATTCAAACAACAATTACTTTTAAATAAAAAATAGTTACAACGTTCAAAACATGATTTGACTGTTGGAACTTTCAATTTTTAATTTTAAATTTCAAAATTTAAAATTTAAGGAATCAATATAAAGAACCCGTTGGGTACATAGTGAAAAAATTGAATCTCTATCCTACAAAATAACCCAATAACACTGCAGAATAAGGATAAAGATAAGAAAACAGTTGTGAATGCTTCCAGTGACATATCGCAATGGAGAACCTGGCCTGATAAAAAAGATGAACGGCCTGATAGAAAAATGATCAGGTGCGGATTAGTCACCGGTTCTCAAAGCACAAAACCAAACAATTATATACCCATGCAAAGTTTTGAAATAATTCCCTACGCGATTTGGGATGATGATCCAATTTATGAAGGGGAAAAATTACCCTCATTTTCTTTTTCCTTTCATCCCTAGTACGGAATTAAAGTCGGCAAGCTCAAACCTTGTGGCCATAATTTGTGATTTTTCTATTTAAATGATAAAAATAGTTACATCGTAAGTAGAATTGTTGTCATTTTTTAGTTAGGAGTATTAAGAGTATTAAATATTTTAATGAAAATTTATGGAACAGTCAATCGCATTAGACTAATGTTACGGTGACACATCATTTGAGAATTCTAACATCACCCATATTTTAAATTAAATATATCGTAAAGATTAGTTTGTTATAGAAAAGAGAAAGGAAGCGGAACGAGTTCTTTTCATTTTGAATGAATAAATTTTTGACAAAATCAGAAGTACAGTCCACATCGGTGTATACCTCACAATATAGTTGGTTAGCTATTGGGTCGATCCATATTAATTATAACTTGGTTAATTATTTTATTTATATAAGTTGGTTAAGGTTTGAAACTAAAATTTTTAAGGGTCCTTTACATAAATATACAACAAATAGAAAATAATTACAAGAAAAGTGCATCAATCAAATAATTACAAAAAGATTGTACATATTACAAAAATAATACAATTCACACTAATAAGGAAACCTAAAATCAAGGACAAATAATTGTCATAATTAATAATTCAAATTCAAATATTTGGATCTAACAACAAAAACAAATTCAAATTCAAAATAATAATTCAAATTCAAATCTTCATCTCCCTTAAATATTCTCAGAAACTTCGCTTCTCTTCTCACTAATATTTTTCCTACTGCAAAAAAAATTCTACTTTGTTCCTAATATGCACCAACTAAACTTTGTATATAAAAATGCAGATCACTTTCTGTCGATTTCATTCACTCATTCATCTCTTCTGGAGAAAGCACGAAAATTAAAAATAGAAAAAGAAACCATGCTTCAGGCGTATAAGCTTTCATGCTCGTCACTTTTGCGATATCAACCACAAGAACAAGGACCCTAAATATTACAAAGTGGAAAGTGAAGAATTGGTAACCCAATTCAGTGTTGTAAGAGAGTGATGTGTAATGTAATGTTGATAACCAAACCTTCTTAAAAACGTAACCAAAATTTTATACTAAGGTAACTAAACATTTATATCAAGGTAATCAATCTACCTCCACATTTGCAGTATGAATTGGTTACTTTGGTCTGAAAGTTTGGCAACCAACTGCATGAAAGTTTGGCTACCAACTGTATCACATTCAACAATAAATTGGTAACCTAATAACACTGAATTGGTTACCTTGGTATGAATGTTTGGCTACCAACTGCACTCTGAAAAAAATATCAAACAAAGTCTGCCTTTTAGCCGACTGAAAAATATCAAATTCTTTTCAAAAACTGCTTGCTTTTTACAAATAAGCCTCAAAACTCAGAAGTTGTTGTGTTTCCATAATTAATCTCGCCTTTTCCCTCTCCAACTTCATGTCTTCCTCCATAGAATCCGGCGACCGGCGACCCATAAAACCGAACCAAATGGGTGGACCACGGCCGGAACCAAACCAAATGGGTGGACCAAATGTGTGCGCGCTATAGATATATGAAAACTGTTTATTTTAGAAATTTATGAGAGAAAAATGTGTTTGTGTGTGTGAGAGAGAGAGTGGTGGGGATAAAGTGAAGAAGATGAAGATGACAGGAGGATAGAGCAAAGTGGGTGTCTTCCGTTTGTAAATATATTGTTTTAGAAATTGATTGTAGTATGTAGATAGTGACAAAAAAAAGGGAAAAAAAGATAAAATAAAAATCACACCCCAAAATTATAGGAAGCATAAATATGTACTAATAATGAAAATAAAAATTTAAAAGCATTAAATGTGTAAATATTTTATGAGTGTACTATTGTTGTAATTATTTTATAAAATGTAATAAAAAATGTAATTGTCCCAATTTTTAAAACAAATATAGGTCCAAACCGTTTAACTTTTTTTCGACTCATATTTCATTTTAAATATAAATCAAAAGTTCTTTCCACCCCAAATTCTAAATTTTTTTATTAAAAAAAATAATATTCAGTAATTATGTATACATCCCCACCCGCGTGCACCCCACCCCTACCCACTCCACCTCCCTAACCACCCCACACCCACGCCTACCCCCACCCCACCCCTACCCTCCCCTCCCCTCCCCTCCCCTCCCCTCCCCTCCCCTCCCCTCCCCTACCCCTAAGCCCACCCAAATTTTTTTTACTAATTAATTATACACCCTAACCCAAAAAAAATAATACCAAGTGATTATTATACATTCATCTAAAAAAAATTAATATTCAGTGATTATGTATAAAAAAAATAAAATATTTAGTGATTATGTATACATGATATATCTAATAATAATTTATTTAATTGGATCATAATAAATGTAAGTTTGAAATTTAAAATATGGGTGGACCTATATTTGAACCATAACAATATGGTTTCAACTAACACAACAAATATTAAAAATAGTTAATATGATTTTAGTTTTTAAATAAAATCATAATTATATTTTGTCAGGTCTACATAAGTGGCAATCCTCAAAACCCAAAACCAAACACTTATATACCCTTTGATTTGATTTGATGTACAATAAATGTGTAAAAAATATCAAAAACTCTATGTTGACATAAAAATTGAACATGAGTGTATTTGAATTTTACTTATTTGTATTTTGACTCTAAATAGTGGGTAAAAATATAAATAGATAAAATTTAAAAACACTTTATGTTTAATTTTCATGTTCACTTAAAAAGAGCTCAAAAAATATTTAAAGTAATCTTTTTTTAATTACACATAAATTGAAGAATGGCCTACTCAAGGATTTAGGTCATAATATATATTTATGCCTTAACTTTTTTATATATAAAAATATATAATCGGATTTAGTGGAATAGAATAATAAGTATATGAAACATAAATTTTTTGGGTAGGATTTCTGATATTTCGTTCTTATCAATGGCGTCTAATGGTACTATTGCTCTTCCTCATCGCAGGCGGCTGCTTCCTTCGTCGTCATCGTGGTCGGAGATCCCAGAAGAATTACTGTGGCTGATCTTCGAATGTATTTCAGACTGCTCCAATATTCATCAATGTCTTGGCGTGTGTTCGGTGTTGAGCAGGATAATAGCAACTCTTTTTCTATTGCGTATAAATCCCAAGCAAAAACATTAATGAGTTGGGCTAATATTACAAAAATATTATTATTTATATTAATATTATAAATATTATAATATTATTACAACATATTAATACTTATAATATAATATTATTACAAAATATTAATATTAATACAAAATATTAATACTTATTATATTATAAATATAAATATATTATAAGCTTTTACCAATTAGTTCTTTAATTGGTTGGGCTTCTTATAAGCTCTTTTAATGAGTTATTTTATTTATTTTGCATTTAGAGTCTAGTTACTGTGCAAGTGTGAGTGGTAAAAGCTAATTATTTTTTGGTTTTTTCGAGACGAACCAGATCGGTCCGAACTGGCCGGTTCGGTATAAATATAAAACGGTCTGATTCGGTACAAAAAAAGAGGTATATATCGGTTTTTCGGTACCGGTTTCGGTTCGGCACTTTTATGGTTCGGCATAAACCGGACCGATATATATATCTGTTTTCTAATTTTTTATTAATAATAATAATAATAATAATAATAATAAAATATTGATTATAATAATATTAATAATAATAATTATTATTATATTGTCAACTTGGTACTTTTTAGATATATATTTTGCGGATCCGGTTAGCATGAAGTTATTTTTTTGGTAAGTTGGTCAATTGACTAATAGAATACTGACACACATACAACATCGCTTGCGTGTCAGTATTCTATTGATTAATTGACCAACTTACTTCAAAATAAATTTCATATTAACCACTTCTATATTTTGGAATACTCATTCTCAACTTGGTAACTTTGTTAATTACAGCTTGCACCGTTACATCAAAAGTGTCTTTTAAGATCGAAATCAAATAATAAAAATTGGCAAAAAACACTTTTACCTGCCTGTGGTTGTCGACTTGTAAGTAATTGGCCACTGAATTTTAAAAATATGCAATTGGACCACTGTGCTTTCTACAACTGAAAATTCAGGCTATTCCGTCCAATTTCTTGGACGGAAGTCAAATAATTACACACATGGCATTGAAAAAAATTAAAATATTATTATTTTCTTATGTGACAATACAAAAAAAAATCAAAAATAAAATCATTGATTATGTGGCAAAAAATAATTAAAATAATAATAAAATTAAAATAAATAATAATTAATTTATTTTAAAATAATTCATTTTAAAATAAAATAATTAATTTTAAAAATAAAAATAAAAATAAAATAATTAATTTTAAAATAAAATAATAAAATTAAAATAAATATTTAGAATTAATGATTAATAATTACTCATTAACTTGTAAAATGATTTTTAAAAAAAAATTAATTATTAATCATTCCAGTTAAAAAAAGCATTAACTTGTAAAAAAATAATTTTTGCCACATAAAAAAATAATTTTTGCCACATTAATTATTTTATTTTAAAATAAATATTTTAAAATGAATTAATTATTATTTATTTTAAATTTATTATTATTTTAATCATTTTTTGCCACATAATCAATTATTTTATTTTTGATTTTTTTGTATTACCACATAAGAAAATAATAATTTTTTGATTTTTTTTTTCAATGCCGCGTGTGTAGTTATTTGACTTCCGTCCAAGAAATTGGACGGAATGACCTGAATTTTTAGTTTTAGAAAGCACAGTGGTCCAATTGCATATTTTTAAAGTTTAGTGGTCAATTGCTTACAAGTCAACGACCACAGACGGATAAATGTTCTTTTTACCAATAAAAAATTATATCCAAAACTATATATACTACCTCATTCCCTAAGAATAATATAGGTGTATAGGTATAAGCACAATCATGCTTCTCGGTGACTGTTACAATGCGCTATGGACCAAGGTTCAACCCGTTATTACATCAGTTGTAGTGCAATAGCAGCATCATCCTCTGTTGGCAGGCAAAGTCCAATGCCCCTCTTTATTTGGCTAGATATGAGGATGTTGTAGCATCGTCAAAACTCTTGATGGATACTTTGGGGAAGCTCAATACTAATATAGGGATATAAATTTGAGAGATCCAGAAATAGAAAACTGCATGACAAAAGGGAACAGAGAAATATACATTAATTTGTTTTTGTCGTTATTAAGTTATTTTCTACTGATCTTATGCTCTCTAGTCTCTACATGTTTGGGGTGGGGTTAGTTCAATACAATTCTTATTAATGGGGTTGTACCAATATGTTAATTTTTGTAATACTTGTAGAGGTTTTCCGGTTTAGGTATAGTATGTTCAAGGCATCATCAACTTCAATTTTTTTTAACCTTTAACGCAATTCCCAACTTTTTGTTGTTTTTTACAACTTTCTCAACAGTTATAGCAACAGTACAGTTAATTAGTTGTTTGTAACAAGACAGATTCATAGGTTAGGGATTATTTGTGTGGTGTAGAATATGATAAAAAACAACATTAAACGTGAGGACGTTTATACAAAACCTTCATCTGAACTTATATTCTGTACTCATCTTCTCCTCTCTTCTTTCTCTGTTGGGAACTTGTGACTCATAATAAAGAAGCTACTGGAAAAGGGCTAGTACGGAGTGTAGTGGAGCGTAGCGAAACGGAGGAAGGGAATTGACTATGATGAGGTGTTTTCTCCGGTGGTGAGACACACCTCAATCAGAATTATTTTGGCATTGGTGGCTAGCTATGATCTGGAATTAGAGCAGCTGGATGTGAAGACAGCCTTCCTTCATGTTGATTTGGAGGAAGTGATATTCATGGAGCAGCCTGAGGGATTCAAGCAGCCGGAGACTGAGCACATGGTATGCAGGTTGAAGAAGTCACTGTATGGGTTGAAACAGTTTCCAAGACAATGGTACAAGAAGTTTGATTCCTTCATGATTCGGATTGGGTTCACTCGATGTGAGTATGATTGTTGTGTCTACGTGAAAAATCTTGAGGATGGTTCATATATTTTTCTGTTACTGTATGTGGATGACATGTTTATTGCTGCAAAGAGCATGATTGAGGTAAACAGGTTGAAGAACTTGTTGGAAAATGAGTTTGACATGAAGGACTTGGGTGCTGCTAGGAAAATACTTGGGATGGAGATTCGCAGGGATAGAACAGCTGGTAAGCTGTGGTTGACACAAAAGAACTATGTGGAGAAAGTGTTAGAGAAGTTTAGTATGGCTAATGCTAAACAGGTTAGCACTTCATTAGCGAGTCATTTCAGGCTATCTACAACACAATGTCCGAAATCGACGGAAGAAATTCAGGATATGTCAAACGAGCCCTATGCGAGTGCAGTTGGTTGTTTGATGTATGCGATGGTGTGTACGAGACCCGATTTGGCACATGCAGTCAGCACAGTGAGCAAATACATGGCCAATCCAGGTAGGGAGCACTAGAAAGCTGTTAAGTGGGTGTTCATATATCTGAGAGGAACAACAACTCATGGGATTATGTTTGCGAAGCAACAGACTCAGATTTCAGTTATAGGGTATGTGGATGCGGATTATGCTGGAAGGTTGGATGATTTGAGATCTACAACATGGTATGTGTTTACTTTGGCAGGTGGACTGATTTGTTGGAGATCCATGGTACAATCTCTAGTAGCTCTATCTACTACTGAATCTGAGTACATGACATTGGCTCAGGCTGGCAAGGAAGCATTGTGGTTGAAGGATTTTGTGAATGAGGTGGGCATAGATCAAGGTGGAGTACAGCTGTATTGTGATAGTCAGAGCGCCATTTACTTGGCAAAGCATCAAGTGTATCACACAAGGACCAAGCATATTAGCGTAAGGTATCACAAGGTGAGGGAGCTGATAGCTACTGGGGATGTGATATTGGAAAAGGTGCATACTTCTGAAAATGCAGTTGACATGTTGACAAAGACTGTGACCGCGGACAAGTTCAAGCATTGCTTGGACTTGATCAATATCTTCAAATGTTAGTTTGGAAGATTACCCCGAGACTGGATAGGACAAGTGACGTATCTTCTGAAGGGACGAGGTTATTCGTCAAGGTGGAAATTTGTTGGGAACTTGTGACTCACAATAAAGAAGCCACTGGAAAAGGGCTAGTGCGGAGCGTAGCGAAACGGAGCGGAGGCGTCTGGGCTAGTAGCGCGGGGCGCGCTGCGGAAGCCCTTGGAGCAGCGCGGGCCACGCTGCGTCGGCAACTCTGTTTTGCTGGTTGTTAATTGGATTGGGTATTATGAGTAATTGACCATAATATGAAGTAGGGTTGGAATAAGATTAGTAGGTATATATACTATCTATTGTAAAGCCCTATGTAACCAAGGAATCATCAATAAATAATAAGCCGCCGCCTGTGGAGTACCCAAATTGGGGAACCACGTAAATCTCTTGTGTTCTTCTTAATTTTCTATCGTTTGTGTGCGTGTGTATGATCCTATAATTCTAACATTCCCCTTCCTAAAAAATGATTTCTTCATCTCTTAATTAGTCTCTTCAAGTTCACTTTTAATATCTATTCGCTTCTCTTAAATCTCGTCGCAAACGGGGGAAATGAGAATTTATCCAAGCAGAATTTCCAGTGACCTATTCTATTCACCATGTTAAGTATCGATCTTCTCTCTTATTATGTTAAATTCTTAATTATTTCTGTGTAAACAGCTATGTCTTACTTTATTTGTTTGTTTAAATGCTACAAAGAATACTTGGGAGAAATTTTTAAGTATAATTATAATAAGATAAAATAAGCGTCTTCAGTCAGGATATCTGGTTGTAGCCTCTAAATCTAATATAAGATCATTCAGCTTGGTTGTAGACTCTAATATGTGAATGTGATCATCCAGCCAACATTAAGGAAAAAGAGTTACAAAATTTATTCAGCGAACATGAGAATCCATGGTGATAGTGTACCTTAAACATGAGAATCCTGATGCTGAAGCTTCTTCAACTATTGCAGATTCCTTAAGGTATTAGATCTTATCTGAATTTTCAATAGTAATTAAACTACAAATTTTGTCGCATGGGAGATTCATTACAGATTACTAGCAACACCTTTTTTATTCTTGGCATTTAACATTATATCAGGAATTTGGCTCTTGGTCAATTATGTTGAGCCCATACTTGCTATGATGGCTCTGTCATTGGTTGCAGGACTCATTTGGGAAATCTAATATGTTTTTCCCTTTCTCTGTGTAGTAGAAATTTTGTAAGGAGCAATGATAAATTAACCGGAGTAACATATTAATAAAAGATAAATTCAATGAACCAACATAAATAAATAAATAATAATAAAACTAGCTCACCAACAAGTCCAAGATATGCTAATGTTAATAGGGCAAAGGGTCAAAAAAAGCCCCTGATGTTTACCGTAATGTTCCACTTGCACCGTAAATTATTTTTTTTTTCAAAATTACCCTTAACGTTATATTTTTGGGTCATCCGTGCCCCTGCCGTTAACAAAAGACAAACGGGAATAAAATGTGATGACGTGGCAGACTTAAATATAAAATATATTCTAAATAAAATAATATATATCATTTAATCAAAACAAAAAATACTAAAATACAAAATAAAAAAGCATAACATATTTACATCATTTATTCAAAATAATAAAATTCAAATTATTTTGTTAACTAATCAAAACAACTAATTAAATAAAATAAGTTGTACAACATATTTTTGGCTCGGCACATTTGACACGGCAGATGATGCTGCCCGGGCTTATGATGATGCTGCTCGGGCGCTGCGTGGTGCCAACGCCCGAACCAACTTTGAACTGCCCCATTCGTCTCATTCAAATCGTAACAGCCTGCCTGAGCATGCCGAGCCCTTTTCATTTGAAGAAGTGTGTGGCAAGGAAGAAGCTGAAGAGGGTCTACTTGGTGCCCTCGAGGCCAAGCTTTTCGATGGAAACAACTTGCGTCCCTTGATTTGTCCACAACTCAATACTACTCTAATTCACTGCCCGCCCTGCAACAACCTCGACCCAATGTTGTTGCACTTTCACCGCATAAAAATGTTTCAAAAAGAGATCAACAGCCATCAATATCCATCTCTACCTTCTCCTCCTCCAATAGTTCCTCCTCAGAAGACTAAATACTAATTGATATAAAATTTTTAAATTACTAAAATCATAATACAAATTAATATTTTTAAACTATATAAAAATTTGATGATGTATCTATATATGTTATAAATAATATAAATAATTTGATGATATAATAATCTATACATAACAATATATGTTATAATTTGATGATGTAATAATATTTTACAAAATGTATTAAAAAATTCAAATTACATCATAATATTTTTAAATTGATATGCTTTTAAAAATTAATATTAAAAATTACTAAAATAATCATAATACTCCAGTTTTGAATTTTAAAAATATTATTTAGTATTATGATTTTACTAATTTAAGTATTTTGATTAAATGATGTAAATATGTTATACAACTTATTTTATTTAATTAATTATTTTGATTAGTTAACAAAATAATTTGAATTTTATTATTTTGATTAAATAATGTAAATATGTTATGCTTTTTTATTTTGAATTTTAGTATTTTTTGTTTTGATTAAATGATATATATTATTTTATTTAGAATATATTTTATATTTATGCCTGCCACGTCATCACATTTTAACCCCGTTTGTCTTTTGTTAACGGTAGGAGCACGGATGACCCAAAAATATAACGTTAAGAGTACTTTTAGAAAAAAAAATTAATTTAGAGTGCAAGTGGGACATTAGGGACTTTTTTGACTATTTTCCAATGTTAATATAAAAAACAAAAACTATTTGTTGAAGAAACTTTATAGGGGTAGCGATTTCAAATATAGTTTTAAATTTTTTCATCATTAAATATATATTATGCTCTTTTATTCTTTTTATTGCTAGTATTACTATCACTTCGTCTCACAAAAATTTTGTGAGTTTAAACTATGAGTAATTAGCTAAAGGAGTTCTAAAAATAAAAAATACAAAAAAATAGCTAAATTTTAATATTATATTATTCTGTTAAATTAATTAGATGTCCATCTATTAATTATCTACCTGACATTTTTATAAAAATAAAAAATTCAAGAAAATGACATGGAAAAGTTAGTAGCCACGTCTTTTCATCATCTTTTCATCTTTTCACGCAATCGAGCAGTGATATTTTGGACATGGAAAAGAAATTAGCAGCCGCCGGATCTGAGGCGATACTGCTGGCAACTCGCCAGATCTGAGGCGATACTGCTGGCAACTCGCCAGATCTATCATTGTTGCAGTCATTGAAAACTCTGTCACATATAGGTGTAGTTCGTTCAGGAGGAGCAGCCAAAGTTTTCTACCGTCGCCGCTCCTGGATCATCTGTTGCTACTCCTAGATCTGTTGTGCAACCGACTTGCTCTGTGTCTCCTCGATTAGTTGCGCGTTGACGGTTTTGAGCAATGATATTTTTATATTTCTTTCTCTTCATCTTTTCATCTTTCTCTCTGTTTTCTTCATCTTTCACATAAAAAACATTGGAATCATCGGTGGAAGTTGCGGCTATGAGCTTGAAATCGAGAAGTTTCAATGCCATCACAGATCGAGGAGAGCTCGTTCTCAATTTTAGATCTGACGTGAAGAAATGATTTAGTGGAATTCCTCGCCACGAAGGTCTGTTCTCTCTTTCCCTCTTAACAGTCCCCATTAACTTGTTCATTTGTTGTCATTTAAGCCCCATCATTGATACAGATTCGCTGCTGATCAAGGATTCCAAAAAAAACAACAATGTTCTGGGTTTGATGTGAATGAATTATGGGTTTGGTTTGATTGGTACAAATTTTGAGTTTTGATTATATTTCTTTTATGTTTTAGTTTAAATTTAATGATTTTATTGTATTAAAATGTTGAAAGAAGGGGGTGGAGGAAGGCTGGGGACATTATTCAGAGTTCCACATGAGTAGATTACATCAAAACATAAAGAAACAAAGGTTAACAGGTATTCCATAAGGCCAGAAATTGATGGTACACAGCTTACTATATATTATATGCTTGATGTTTTTTTGCTTACTTTATATATGCATTACATATGAATTGAATTACCACATGCAAATATACACATAACTTTCAAGCAAAAAAATACTATAAAGTTTCTATTGTTCTACAAAGAGAAATATAAACAACAATAACTAGCCACCGGGGAGAGATCATATCCTATGGCATTAGTTCCCACTCCCGATAAAAGTAACAAAGGGTGATTCCTCCAAGGAGCCTATATTGAAGATTACAGAAAGATTTCAATACATAACTAAGCAAATACAACATTCAATTCATAAATCGTGACAAAAAATTTGATAAATTATTTTACCTGAAATCGATTATCTCACCCGAAAACCCTTCTCCTTTCTCATTCTCTTTCTCAGTTAAGAGCAGTTATCCTTCCTCTTTGTTAATTGTCGAGAGTTCTAGATGAGCGGGAAGGGCGATTTAACGTGTCCATTATGGGCGACCCAATTCAATGGCAATCTCTTCAATCATACGATGGAATACCAGGTAGTCCCTTCACATGACATTGAAATTTCTTAGCATATCCGCTGCAATTTCATTCATCAATTTCATCACTTGATTCTCTAATTACATGTTGCTAGTAACCCATTTATAGAGTTTTGTTTTATATTTTTATTTTGCTCAGGGACTGAAGGTGAACGGAGGAGGAAAACAACAAATCGCTTTACAGGGATCGAGGGAAAGAATTGGAAAAGTCGATCGAAGAGGAAAAAGGAAGAAGATATGAGAACCAATCTTACTTTGCATGTAATTAGTGTCGGAGCTTGATTGCACGTCATCTTGTCCTCATCTGTAATTTTGGGGTGAGGATTATTGACAAATACGTAGATATAGAGATTCAAAAATCTAACCAAATCTTTCTTTTCTTTTCTTTCTTTGTCAGATGGGTAATGTAAGCGCACGTGATGGTTTAGGTCGACTTACCAGATGGTGTGTTAGAGAACATGATGACCATATAGCGGTGGAACTATATTGTAGTAGTTGTCAGACTTTCTTGGGATATAGGTTTTTTTGTCTGAAAACGTTATGAATCATCTTCTAATCATGCAACACACGAGGTCTTATGTTTTACGTTTATTCTTTATATTTATTTATTCATTTGAGTTTGGAAATTTCAAGAAAAATATGGACAATTTTATCAATATCCACAGAGGTGGCTGAGACTACAATTTTGGGTTGTTTGGCCAGTGTGTGATTCTTGTGTTACAAACTGTATCAACTATCTTCTTCTGGTTATGGGTTTGTAACACAATAGTATCAGCTACGGTTTGTAACACTATTACATACCCATTAACAGAAACAGCTAGGCCAACACTGGGCAAACAACTTATTTTTCCCTGTCCGAACAATCTAATTCAAAAGCTGATACACACGAATTGTGGATATTTATGAAATCGTTCATATTTTTTTTGAACTATTCAAATTGCAACATGGGATTCGCTGACTAGATTCAACCAACAAACAAAAAGAGAAGGAAAGCGTAATAAATAATCCAAACCCAAATGAATAAATAAATAGAAAGAATAAACGAGATACGTACATTCGTAAAACATAAGGCCCCATGTGTTGAGGATAGTTCCATTACCATATGATAATCATGTTCTCTAGCACACCATCTGGTAAGTCGACCTAAACCACCCCATGCGCTTAAATCACCCATCTGAGAAAGAAAGAAAAGAAAAGGAAGATTTGGTTAGATTATTGAATCTCTATATATGTATTTGTCAATAATCCTCACTCCAAAGTTGCAGGTGAGGTCAAGATAACGTGCAATCTTGGTATAAAGTCTGGAAAAAAGGTAAGTTTCTTATCTTTTATATTTTGACATTTTCGTTCATCATTCAAATGCCTTCAAGTTAGCTGTAATTCATCATATTAATCCATCACATCTAGAAGACTGCTGGTAGTTGGTGAGGATTTTGAACTTGATTTTCCCATTTGATGATTTTCTTTATCAATCTTGATTTGATCTATATATATATATGTATATATACAGTTTAGTTTCTTTTTTCCAACAGTAATGCTTTGTTAGCGACTTATGTTTTAGGTACTTGGATCCTTGTGGACCATATCGTTTGCATTATACCTCCATTCTGTTGGTGGTTGCATAATATATAACAATACACAAAGTTACCTAATCCTCTTTTGTAAAAGATTCTTAGTGTCTAATTATTTCTTTTTATCTGATAATAAGAGATTCCAAGCGTCTTTCTCATATAGGCTGCTTGCATTCGTACTTTTTATAGGAGATGAAGCTGCAGATAGCAATTATTCAAATTGGAGTATGGAATGTTCTACAATTTTGGAAGTTAAAACTCTGCATATTAGCTCTCCAATTTTAGCAGCAACAAGTCCATTTTTCTATAAAGTAAATATCATTATAATTTTTAGTTAATTTTTTTCCTTCTAAATTAATTTCTTTGACTTATAAAATTGTGAGTGATGATTTGTCTGACCGTTTAACTTTTGCTGCTATTCTCAAATGGCATGAGGGAGTCAGAGCAGCGTCATGTAACTCTACGAATCAATGCCTCTGGTATAGTTAATCATTTCAAGTTTTATACTATATTTTTACGTGTCTTATATTTTGAAAAGTATTTTTGGCTTGAGGGATTCTTTCTCATTTTGAATGAGGACGAACTTGTCTCTTAGGAATTGGTTGCATGTTATGTGAAACTAGACATCTGCTAGATGAGTATGTTCGAGATCATAATTGTACACGTTAATTCTAGGCCATAATTCTATCACTGAGTCGTTGTATTTGAGTTCAGTGATCTGTCTAGTGAACTCTGTCATCTAAAAGTCTTCTCAGTGGGATTAGACTGATCTCTTGGAGTTGGTTCCATGTTACGTGAAACTAGATGAGTTAGATGAGTATGTTTGAGATCATAGTATGAACACACTCTTGGTCATAATTTTTTGCCGACTCATTGTGTAGTTACAGTGATCTGTGTAAAGCTGATACAGTCATTTAAAACTCATCTCATGACCTCATTTCTCTTTCTTTTCCAATTGAGCAGAGTAAGCCGCTCTTATGGAGCTCTTGAATTTTATGTATAGCAACACCTTAACAGTTAATACTGCCCCTGCTTTGCTGGATGTTCTGATGGCTGCTTAGTGCTGAAAAATTTGCATGTCTATTAATCATTTATGAATTATCTGCTTCTATGCCTTAGTATTGAGTTCAATGTAATGTCTTCTGGGAAATATACATTGTCATCATTACTGACTATTCTACTAAAGCAGAAATTAGGATGGATATCTTAAAATGAATTTTATTCCTCCCCTCCCTTTTGTTTGATTTTATTGCCTTGCAGAACCAGTCATGACTCCCTTGCTAAATTTGGCAGGGTGCAGTTGAAAATTTGTTGGAAAGAAGCTCCTTTATTCAATTGCTCGACGGTTCTGTTGTAGAACTCGACCAAAATGCCAGGGATGTTATCTTACAAAGCCTTAATGAAATGTCTTCTACGAGGAAATCACAAGATAGTTGTACAAAAATGTTATGAAATTATTAGGAGATAATCCCGAGATAGTTGTACAAGAGCACAAGATAGTCGGAAAGGAGATAAAAAATAGCTGTTAACAAGGAGCATGAATGGAATATACAACAATTAGAAAGCTACAATTTATAAAAGCACACCTTTCAAAACAGTTCCCCTCTCATCATTATAAGTTATAACGAAGGATAAGTGCAATCCCACCAATTCCACCTAGTACAGCAGTCGGTTGCAATGATGAAAAACTATGTTTAAGTGAGAAACTATTGAAAGAAGGGGGTGGAGGAAGGCTGGGGACATTATCCAGAGTTTTACATGAGTAGCTTACATAAACATAAAGAAACAATTACTACTTGAGGTTAACAGGTATTCCATAAGGCCAGAAATTGATGGTACGCAGCTTACTATATATTATATGTTTGATGTTTTTTTGCTTACTATATATACGCATTACATATGAATTAAATTACCACATGCAAATATACACATAACTTTCAAGCAAAAAAACACTTTAAAGTTTCCACTGTTCTACAAAGAGAAATATAAACAACAATAACTAACCTCGGGGGAGAGATCATATCCTATGGCATTAGTTCCCACTCCCGGTAAAGGGTGATTCCTCTATGGAGCCTATATTGAAGATTACTGAAAGATTTCAATACATAACTAAGCAAATAAAACATTGAATTCATGAATCGTGACAAAAAAAAATTGATAAATTATTTTACCTGAAATCGATTATCTCACCCGAATACCCTTCTCCTTTCCCCTTCTCTTTCTCAGTTAAGAGCAATTCTCCTTCCTCTTTGTTAATTGTCGAGAGTTTCCAGATGAGCAGGAAGGGCGATTTAACGTCGATCTATCTCCATTATGGGTGACCCAATTCAACGGCAATCTCTTCAATTATACGATGGAATACCAGGTAGCCCCTTCACATCTTTTCACTGAAGTTTCTTAGCATATCCGCTCTAATTTCATTAATCAATTTCATCACTTGATGCTCTAATTACATGTTGCTAGTAACCCATTTATAAAGTTTTGTTTTTTATTTTTATTTTGCTCAGGGACTGAAGGGGAACGACTTTCCAGGGATCGAGGGAAAGGATTTGAAAAGTCGGTTGAAAAGGAAAAAGGAAGAAGATCTGAGAACCAATCCTACTTCGCATGTAATCAGTGTCGGAGCTTGGTTGCACGTCATATTGTCCTCACCTGCAATCAGTGTCGGACCTTAAGGCCAAGCTTTTCGATGGAAACAACTTGCGTCCCTTGATTTGTCCACAGCTCAATACTACTTCTAATTCACTGCCCGCCCTGCAACAACCTTGACCCAATGTTGTTGCACTTTCACCGCATAAAAATGTTTCAAAAAGAGATCAACAGCCATCAATATCCATGGCTTCTATGGCTCCTCTACCTTCTCTTCCTCCAATAGTTCCTCCTCAGAAGACAAATCCAATTGATAGTTCTCCCATTCAGCTTGGACTTCATTATAATTTGCCAATAGCCAGTAAAAACATGGATGAACATTTGCTCCCACATCATAATACTCATAATCATATTCAAAATCATGACCAAATTAACTTTTTGGCTAGTCATGATGAGTTTGGTGGTATGAAGTGGCAGAACCAATGCCAAAGTACAAACTTGACCACAAGCATGATGTGGCAGCATAATGAACATGCTGCAACTCTTGAAATTCCTTGGCAGGTTACATCAGAGCTGAACCTCCATAACCCTGATCAACATGGCTTGTTTGGGAGTACTACTATGACCACCGAGCCGTGGCAACTTTCTGGGGCGAATACTCAGGGTGTCGTGGATCAGCATTTGTCTTATGCGGGTGGGACCCGCATAGCGTACCAATTGCCAACAGCTAACAAGATTAATGACAATGTTGATATGATGTTAGACATGCCACAATACGTTTCACAAATGAATGGAGTTGGAGCGATGGCAGGCGGAGGAGCAGCAGGAATTTGGCCATTGGATCAACAATTTGCTAATGCGTGGGCTAGTGCTGGTGGTGCTAATGCCGCCTCTACTAATTGGGACCCTTTGGGATATGTATCATCTGTGCTAGGCTGACAATTAAATTACAGAATCTGCAGCTGTAAGGCCATTTACCAACAGCTTAATTAACCACCATCTTCATCATGAACAGAGTTCTTTTAATCTTTGTTCTTCTCCCAGGGTAGAATTTCCAAATGTGCTAATGCGTGTACGAGTGTTTTACTGTTATTCCTTTCTTTTTATCTGTCAACAAATATTATAATGATCAAGGAGTGAATTTCTTCTGCTTTATTGTGTTTTTGGTTTGTTATTGGAAAAGATATATAGTTGTTCCTGAAGAATCATTCTGCATGCATAACTGCAATTGTTTAGATAATGACAGCTAGGGCTTCCTGACTTCAAATTCAACACTAGCTCTGCTGAATGCGTGTTAGAGCCAGATGCATTATGTTCAGGCTTCAGCCGAGTTCGAGCATTTCAAGTTATGCTTATATATATATTGATAGAATATTTTATTTTGTTACGTGGTTTCTACTATTTATGTAATTATTAGAATTATATATTGTATTAATTTAATTATTTTATTTATGGGTTTGATAATTAATTATGTTGCCTATAAATAATATTATTGTACTTAGCATAATGATCCCTAGGGCTTCATAATCTTGATGGACGATTTTGATCCTTAGCTTTTATATAAAGGGCAGTTAGGTTTAGTACCAATTGTCCTCTCAAGAACTTTAAACACATATACATCCATCATAAAATTGAGAGAGACAATTGAAGACTTTCACCTTTAAGCACAGCGTAAACGGGATACATACAAGATGACTTCTCTCAATTCATGTAAATACCTAATATATTAATTGATTTTTTCCCATATAATAGTACGTTCCGATATAATTTATTTAACATCTGGTATCAGAGCATGGTTACGCTATAATATATTTGATACATATAATATATTTGATAGTAATATGAAAGTATTGACAACTATATGATAGTAATATTATTTATTATGTTCTATGAAAGTTTCCTGATATATATATATAGGGTTTCCATCTACAGCAACCGGTTGTTGGGGAGCAATTCATTTTGATCAGCCGCTACAAGCTCTACCGGCTTATAAAAAAAAATCGTCTAAGGCCGGTAGAGCTTGTAGCGGCTTGCCAAAATGGGTTACTCCCCAACAACCAGTTGCTGTGGATGGAGACCCATATATATATATAAATACATTAATTTGTTTTTGTCGTTACTATGTTGTTTTCTACTGATCTTATTATGCTCTCTACATGCATGTTTGGGGTGGGGGTAGTTCAATACAATTCTTATTTATGGGGTTGTACAAATATGTTAGTTTTTGCAATATTTTTTACAACTTTCTTAACAGTTATAGCAACAGTGCAGTTAATTAGTTGTTTGTAACAAGACAGATTCATAGGTTAAGGATTATTTGTGTAGTGTAGACTATGATCAAAAACAACATTAAACGTGAGGACGTTTCGTTTATACAAAACCTTCATCTGAACTTATATTATATACTCATCTTCTTTCTTCCTTCCCCTTTCTAAAAAATGATTTCTTCAAGTTCACTTTTAATATCTATTCACTTCTATTAAATCTGGGGGAAATGATAATTTATCCAAGCAGAATTTCCAGTGACGTAGCTATTCACCATTAGACCTGGCAAACGGGCCGGGCGGGCCGGGCCCGGCCCGGTCGAGAGCGGGCCGGGCCGATGACGGGCCGGGCCAAAACGGCCCGGATTTTGGTGGGCCAAAATTCTTAGGCCCGTGGCCCGGGGTTGGGCGGGCCGGCCCGGCCCGCGGGCTTTTTTTTTTTTTTTTTTTTTTTTTTTTTTTTTGCAACAATGATTATCAAAAAGAAACAATAATAATAATAAATATTAAAAATAATTAATAAATCAATAATTAATAATTATAGACTTTTTGAAACAAGACAAATGAAATTAATTAATAGTTAAATTCTATTATGAATTATTAAAAAATGAATTCTATCATTTTATTAACTAGTTTACAAACTTGGTCATTCCTTGCATGGGCACTGTACTGTGCTTGTGTAAAACAAAAAGTAACAAGAAAAAAAATAAAAGCTTGCATTTTCAAAAGGAAAAAAAAAAGTATTGGGCTTTGCTAAGAGATTCATTATTAAATAAATAGTATATAGAAAAGAATGCTTGTGTATATCTTTCATGGCATGGGCTATGTTAAACCCCAACTCATTATTATTAATTTATAATATATAAAATAATCTATGGGCCTATAAATATTGTACTGTGCGTGCATGTGTTTCTTTGATAAACAAAACTAGTAATGACTAGTATTACATCACAACATCATTGATGTTTTGAAAACATTGCGACTTTTGTTACTCTTATTACTTTCAAAAGGTTTGAACTCTTATTTATTTAATTATAAGTCTTATGTTCAAGCCTCATAAGCCACAAATATAAATTTTCTGTAAAAAAAAAAAAAAAAAAAATATTCGCGGGCCGCGGGCCGGGCCGGGCCACCCGCGGGCCGGGCCAAAACGGGCCGGGCTAAAACGGGCCGGGCCAAAAACGCCCGCATTTTTCTGGGCTGAATAATTGAAGCCCAACGCCCGGCCCGTGGCGGGCGGGCCGGCCCAGCCCGCGGGCTTGGGCCTCTTTTGCCAGGTCTATTCACCATGTTAAGTATCGATCTTCTCTCTTATGTTTTATTCTTAATCATTTTCTGCGCAAACAGCTACGTCTTATATCCTTCAGTCAGTGTAGCCTCTAATATAAGATCATTCAACTTGGTTGTAGGCTCTAATATGTGAATGTGATCATCCAACCTACATTAAGGAAAAAGAGTTGCAAAATTTATTCAGCAAACATGAGAATCCATGGTGATAGTGTACCTTAAACATGAGCCCATGATATCAGGAATTTGGCTCTTGGTCAATTATGTTGAGCCCATGATGGCTCTTAGACCTGGCAAACGGGCCCGCGGCCCGGCCCGGTCCGTCCGTTAAAAATCGGGTTTTGGACCGCATTTTTTCAGCCCACCAAAATCCGGACCTTTTTTGTCTGTCCCGTGAAGGCCCGGCCCGCGGATGCCCGGGCCGGCCAGTGGCCCAACACAAGAGTTGTAAGTAAATAGATAAGAGTTCAAATCAACTGAGTTACAACAACAATTTATTTTTAATGCAATCTTCAATATATTTTAACTATAATTGAAAACTATAATTAAGATATGTAGTTAATATAGGTAATTAATTAATAATACTATTAAAATTTTAATTAATTGAGATATGTTGTTAATGTAGGTAATTAATTAATCGTGTTTGTTTGTATTATTGTTTATTATTTTTAATATTTATTATTATTATTATTTCTTGTGTAGCAAAGAGTTTGCAAAAAAAAAAATTAAAGTGAGAAGCCCGCGGACCGAACTGGACCGGCCCGCCACGGACCACGGCCTCATATTTTCAATTCATCAAAATTCGGGGCCTTTTTGACCCGACCCGCGCCCCGCCCATTTGCCAGGTCTAATGGCTCTGACTCATTTGGGAAATCTAATGTGTATGTTTTTCCCTTTCTCTATGTAGTAGAAATTTTGTAAGGAGCAACGACAAATTAACCGGTGAGATAAAATTAACATTAATATACTAATGTTAATACAATCACAAAAGGTTCACCACCCACAAACATAACAAACAAAAACTATTACTAGTAAATACTATTTTTTGAAGAGATGGCGATTCCAAATATATTTTGTCTCACAAAAATGAGTTTAAATTATGAGTAATTAGCTAAAGGAGTTCTGAAAATAAAAAATAACAAATAAAAAAAATTAATTTTTAATTTTTAAAATTAATTTATTAAACTAATTTTTATTTTTAAATTGGGTCATTCCGTTAAAAAAAATTTGACAAACGTTAATTTTTTATTACGTGGCTCTGATGTGGACGTAAAAAAAAATTAACATAAAAAATAAAAGACAACATAAAAAAATAAAAAATATTATTTATGTGGCAAAAAAAACTTGAAACCCTACCTCTCCATTTTCTCGATCCATCAAACCCTAGCTTACCCGACCCCCTCTTCCCCTCTTCCCCTCCCTCTGCACACACTCTCCCTATGTTATTTCCACACCAACAAGATCCTGGAAGTGGTGGCGATTATCCCCTCCAAGCGCCTCCGCAACAAGATCGCTGGATTCTCCACTCACTTGATGAAGCACATCCAAAAGGGCCCAGTTCGCGGCATCTCCCTCAAGCTTCAGGAAGAGGAAAGAGAGGCGCATGGATTTCGTTCCAGATGAGTCTGCCATCAAGCTTCAGTCTCTCTATCTGAAAAACCCTAACACACCCCCTCTAGCGAGCCAAGAGCTCTCTGAAGCTAGCAGCATCAAACCCCCCTCTTTTTTCTCTATTGAGACCAGCAAAATATGGTCTCTTAATCTCTCTCCTTTCTGCAATCATGACGGATACAATTTCTATGGAGAACATCCGAGCCACAGCTGGTAGCCTCGGAATTGACCTCTCAAGTGTCGATTGGGACTCAATTCACCTTCTTCCTGGTGAAGATTTTGGCATAAAAAGGTATCTTTTTTTATCTTTATTTTACTGAAACAGAACCCTAGATTGCTTGAAACAAATCGTTTGTGTATTGAAGTTTTTATTTTGTTTTTGATTGAAGTGACGATGAGGATCTTTATGAAGGGATTCGTTGGAATTTGAAGGCGGATTTGGTAACATAATTGTTGTGGATAACCTACCGGTTGTTCCGAAAGAGAAATTTGAAAAATTGGATGGAGTGGTCCGTTAAATTTGAAATCAATTCAGCTCTTGGCTCGCTAGAGTGGGTGGTGCAGGTGGCAGGACGTACTGATTTGGGGTTTCAGTGGTAATGGATTTTGCGTAGTTTTTGTTATGCAACCTTTTCTTAAAATGAGTTACTTTTAAGTTTCTCCATAAATGAATATTGTTATTGTTGTTTTAATTTGGATTATGTTTAATTTAGATCTGTTTTGCAAAAGGTTTTTTTTCATGTCATTTTCTTTTCTTTTTTCCCCTTTTCCTTTTTTTACGTCTGTAGGTAAGTGTCAACTTTTTTTTTAACGGAATGACCCAATTTGAAAATAAAAATTTGGTGGCTAAATCATTAATTTTGCCTAGAGTAATAATAAGTATATAAAAAGAAAGTTGATATTACTTTTGTTTATTCATAATATTTTATTAATTTTTTTTGTATACAATACTCCTTTCATTTTAAAATTAGAGATACAATTTGACTTTTAAGGTCAAACGATGACATATTAAAATTTAAAATTGGTATGACTCATAAAAATTAAAAATTTAAAATGAAATAAATTTTGTGATTAGTAGTTTTTGTTATATATACTAAGATTAAATAATTAAATTCACATTAATTTAAAATTATATCAACTAAGATAATAATTATATTATATCAATCATAATAATTATATCAACTAAGATTAAATAATTAAATTCACATTAATTTAAAATTTAATATGCCGATGTTGAGTTAAAAACCTAAAAGTAAAATTTAAATATGATTTTTAGACTAGAATCTATGATATTAATAACTAAAGAACTCCAATCCTATAAAGAATAGAATATAATAGAATGAATCCTTATGGGGCGACATTGTTCTAGCTACATTATAGCAACAATTTTTTTGTTTTTTTTAATTAATTCCCAAAAAATATATTATTTATTTCAACTGAAATTTTTACAGTTTAGGTATGTACAAAACTTATTTTTTTTGTATGTATCCAAATTATACTTAAAACACTGTTTTTTATAAAAAATTTAATTAAATTAATACTATATATTTTTTGAGAATTAATAAAAAAAAAATTTCTCCAGAACGTCACAAAACCAATGTCCAGACTTATTGTAACAGAATTACCATAGAATAGAATGGCAAGTATATAAAACACAACTTCCTATGATTTTTTGTGTGTAGGGTTTCTTTCTTGTCAGTGTTTCTCCACATTCACATCGTAGGCGGCTGTTGCCTTCGTCATCGTGGTCGGAGATCCCAGAAGAATTACTGAGGAAGATTTTCGAACGTATCCCAGAAGAATTAATGAGGATAATGCGTACTGAAGCAGCATTGAAGGTAACAGAATAAAAATGTGAATTCTGATTTATTTCATTTGTCTGAAATGTACATACGTAGCCCCATCTATATTAGGAACGCTAAGTTATGGTTCGTGTTGAGTTGGTATTCTAAGTTCTTTCTTTTTCTTTGCAAGTTCATAATATTACATTCTTATTTTAATGTAAAATAAATTGCTAAGACATCAACTGGTTCTAGGGTGTTCCCTTAATTATATGCACAAAATGTAAGGCAACCTGAAGTATTCAACTGAGGAGACTTATCAACCAAAAAAAGATTTAACTTGGGAGATTTCCCCCTAATGTTCTGCTTTTCAGGTTCTTGTGGAGAAAATGGGACTTCCTGATGTACTGGATTCTGGTTCATCTTCTTCCCGTGGCGATGCACAACGTATGTCAATGGTATAAATGTTGTTTATATTTGCTTGTTATACTCTTTTGTCTGCTACTAATACTTTCCCTCTTCATCTTTCTGAATTTTTTAGGTGGTTGTCAAACATGGAGTAGAAGTGCTTGTCTTATTGCCACAATTGAATTTGACCGTGATAGGAAATCAATGGGAGTGATTGTGTCTTCTAACTCAGGAAGTACCTCATTACTTGTAAAGGTGATATCTTTTTCTCCGTCCTCTTGGATACGTGTCTTTCACATTGTTATGTATTAGTTGTAACTTATTGTGGAACACAACATGTCAGGAAACGGAACTTTCTTTTTAAGACCTAATAGATGACAGATGCTAGATGCTTCCTCTCTCTCTCTATCTTTTTTCCTTGTTTTTTTACTCCTAATAAAAATGGTCATTGTTTCTTAATACATTGCAATAATATGTCATGTAATTTTCTCAATCGTATACTTTTCTCCCTCTCCTTTTCAACAATTTCATTGCATTTTAAGCTCCCCCGTCCCGGGATAAGAGTCCACTTTTAAAAGTCCAACTTT
The DNA here is from genome assembly GCA_020205505.1 of Panax japonicus. NCBI lineage: Eukaryota > Viridiplantae > Streptophyta > Magnoliopsida > Apiales > Araliaceae > Panax > Panax japonicus. The sequence continues at coordinate 67,944,427 of CM035109.1, read as the reverse complement.
GAAGGTAAATTTGATTTTGAACTGTTTATTATAATTCTCTATTAAATCATTATGATATGGAAAGAATTAGAACATTGATTTTTAGGGGACTCACATTCTAGGATGTCCTGGGTCCCTAGAAACAAATTCCTGACTAAAATCCCAACGAAATAAGGATGCTTAAACTAAAACTTCTATCATCCAGGTGCATCTTCTAGTTTCTATCCCTTCAAAACGACTTTTTTCTTTGAATTACACCTCCAAAGGCGTAGAGGCACAGCTCTCCAAATATGACCCTTGCTCTTGCTGACAGTAGAAATCTATCAAGAGGAAATCTCAGTCAATAAGCTCAGGAAAACCCGAGATATCCCAAGTTTAGATAACACAAGAGCCCACATACCAGAAACGTAGGAGCCATAGTGAAGACGGTGTTTCATCTTCTCCTATGCACCCTCTCATAAGCAATAATTTATATAGTTAGTTGTAACTTTTACTTGCTTGAATATGTAAAAATAATACTAATAAGATTTATCCAGACCTTCTGTTGATCAAAGATTATTGCCAATTGCTTCTTTGATCATATTGTAGTTCAAGAGTTGTACCTCTTTTTATTTGGTGTGGGTTTTTCTTTGTCTAACATTACATTTTCTGAATGCTATTATCTGCAGATGGCTGCCTACAGATACCATATTCTACCCTATATATTTTTCAATCATTTAATTCTGCATGTCTATTAATCATTTATGAATTATCTGCTTCTATGTCTTAGTATTGAGTTCAATGTATTGTCTTCTGGGAAATATACATTGTCATCATTGCTGACAATTCTACTAAAGCAGAAATTAGGATGGATATCTTAAAATGAATTTTATTCCTCCCCTCCCTTTTGTTTGATTTTATTGCCTTGCGGAACCAGTCATGACTCCCTTGCTAAATTTGGCAGGGTGCAGTTGAAAATTGTTGGAAAGAAGCTCCTTTATTCAATTGCTCGACGGTTCTGTTGTAGAACTCGACCAAAATGCCAGGGATGTTATCTTACAAAGCCTTCATGAAATGTCTTCTACCGCTTTACGTGTCTTGGGCTTTGCATACAAGGAAGACCCATCAGAGTTTGCAACATATACTGGTGATGGAGACATCCAGCTCATGATCTTTTACTCGATCCAGCTAAATATTCTTCTATTGAGAGTAAACTAGTGTGTGCTGGTTTGGCCGGGCTAAGAGTGAGTTACAGTTCTCGTTACTTGTATTATGTTCTAAATAGCATTAAAGAATAATTTGGTTGATAATGATTCTTTAATGATTGGTGATCTCCATTAATTTTTAATTCCGAAAGGATCCTCCTATAAAAGAGGTTTGCCAGGCCATTGAGGACTGCAGAGCAGCTGGCATTCAGGTTATGGTTATAACAGGAGATAATAAGAACACTGCTGAAGCCATTTGTCGTGAAATAGGTGTTTTTGGACCAAATGAGGACATCAGTTCTAAAATCCTAACAGGAAGGGAGTTCATGGATCATCATGACCAAAAAAGTCATTTAAGGCAGAGTGGAGGGCTCCTCTTCTCTAGGGCGGAACCAAGGCATAAACAAGAGATAGTGAGGCTGCTCAAAGAAGACGGTGAAGTCGTTGCAATGACCGGTGATGGGGTGAACGATGCACCTGCCCTGAAATTGGCTGTCATTGGTATTGCAATGGGCATTGCTGGGACCAAGGTATATCTCATATCTCATTTTCTTGGTTTTGCTTTTATGCTAATGTAAAAGAGTCTGCATTTTGAAACAACAATTATTTATCCCTATAAGTGCATTATGATTGGTTAGGCTTGGCCCTTTTCTTAACCTTGTTATGAAAGAGAAATCGTTCTATGCACATATTGATCCTACATCTCCTGCATTATCTCGTTTCAGGTTGCCAAGGAAGCTTCGGACATGGTTTTAACAGATGATAATTTTAGCACAGTTGTTGCTGCTGTTGGCGAAGGCAGGTTTATTTACAACAATATGAAGGCCTCCATCAGGTCTAATTATCTCCCTCTTTGTTATTTTTGTAGCTTAAATACAGCTCTACGACAACATTGTTATTTTGAATCCTGAAGTGCTTGTTTGTCATTTCATGATATTTTCTCGATTATGTACTTCAGTTAATAGTCATTGTAATGGGCGTAATATCTCAAGTCCAATATATGCTTAACAAACAACCAACATAAATAATAATAAAACTAGCTCACCAACAAGTCCAAGATATGCTAATGTTAATATAATCACAAAAGGTTTACCAGCCACAAACATAAAAAACAAAAACTATTAGTTGAAGAAACTTTATAGGGATAGCGATTTCAAATATAGTTTTAATTTTTTTCATGATTAAATATATATTATACTCTTTTATTCTTTTTATTGCTAGTATTACTATCACTCTGTCTCACAAAAATTTTGTGAGTTTAAACTAAGAGTAATTAGCTAAAGGAGTTCTAAAAATAAAAAATACAAAAAATAGCTAAATGACGTATAAAGAATAGAACTAATGTAGAGTAATAAGTATACAAAATGAAAGTTGATATTACTTTTGTTTACTTATAATATTTTTTTCTGTATACTTTTAATAAATGCTCCCTTCTTTTTAAAAATAAGATACAATTTGACTTTTAAGGTCAAATAATAACATAGTAAACTTTAAAATTAGTATAACTCATAAAAATTTAAAATGAAATAAATTTTCTGATGAGTAGTTTTTGTTATATATTATATATACAATAATAATAATTGTATCAACTAAAATTAAATTTACATTAATTTAAAGTTTATTATGTCATCGTTTAACATCAAAAGTCGAATTATATCTCTAATTTTGAAATGAATGTCGTAATTATTTAAAATCCATGTTGAGTTAAAAACCTAAAAGTAAAATCTTATATATTATTTTTAGACTAGAATCTATGATATTAATAACTAAAGAACTCCTAACCTATAAAGAATAGAATATAATTACCATAGACTAATATCCTATAAAGAATAGAATAGAATAGAATAGAATAGAATTACCATAGAATAGTAAGTATATAAAACGGAACTTCCTATGATTTTTTTTGGCAAAAAACACGTTTATCCACTTATACGCATTTGGCCACTTAACTTTAAAAAATATGAAATCAACTTATTGAACAAATAATTTTTTAAAATTATAGCATTCTTTTTAATTAATTGAATGTCCATCTATTAATTATCTACATGGCATTTTTATAAAAATAAAAAATTCTAGAAAATGACATGGAAAAGTTAGTAGCCACGTCTTTTCATCTTCTCACACAATCGAGCAATGATATTTTGGACATGGAAAAGAAATTATCAACCGCCGGATCTGAGGCGATGCTGCTGGCAACTCGCCAGACCTATCATTGTTGCAGTCACTGAAAACTGTTACATATAGGTGTAGTTCGCTCAGGAGGAGCAACCAAAGTTTTCTATCGCCGCCGCTCATAGATCATCTGTTGCTACTCCTAGATCTGTTGTGCAACCGACTTGCTCTATGTCTCCTTGATTAGTTGTGCGTTGACGGTTTCAAGCAATGATATTTTTATATTTCTCTCTCTTCATCTTTTCATCTTTCCAAATCTTTCTCTGTTTTCATCTTTCACATAAAAAACATTGGAATCATCGGTGGAAGTTGCGGCTATGAGTTTGGAATCGAGAAGTTTCAATGCCATCACAGATCAAGGAGAGCTCGTTCTCAATTTTGGATCTATCGTGAAGAAATGATTTAGTGGAATTCTTCGCCACGAAGGTTTGTTCTCTCTTTCCCATTAACTTGTTCATTTGTTGTCATTTAGTCCCTATCATTGATACAGTTTCGCTACTGATTAAGGATTCCCAAAAAACAACAATGTTCTGGGTTTGATGTGAATTTTTGTTTGATGTGAATGAATTATGGGTTTGGTTTAATCCGTACAAATTTTGAGTTTTGATTATGTTTCTTTTATGTTTAAGCCTTAATTTAATGATTTTATTGTATTAATATTAATTTTCAAAATAAAAATCATATTAAAAGAAAGGAAAAGAAAAGGTTATAAAGAAAATGAATTAAAATATTTATTTTAATTAGTTTTTTGCCACATAATTAATGTTTTTTTGTGTTATAAAAAAAATAATTTTTTGATTTTTTTTTCAATTTCTAAATATTTCACGGTTGTTAATGCTAACATCATGGGGTAATTAATAATTTTTAACAATACAATGTGTCAATTCTGGCCAAATGCTTACAATTGGACAACCACAATGGGGTAAAAATGTTTTTTGATTTTTGTGTGTAGGGTTTCTTTCTTTCCTTCTTTCTTCCTTGTCAATGACGGCGGTTAATAGTGTTTCTCCACATATTCTCATAGGCAGTGGCTGCTGCCTTTGTCATCGTGGTCGGAGATCCCAGAAGAATTACTGAGGATGATCTTTGAACGTATCTCAGACTGATCCGATCTTCATCAATGTCACGGCGTGTCTGTTGTGCCGCTCCACTGCCTGGCCAGTGTTGAGCAGGATAACAGCAACTCGTTTTCTATTGCTTATAAATTCCAAGCAAAAACAAGAACCCTGCAAATTCTTGGATTCAAGTATAACAACATTTTTCTTAAAGGCCCATATGGAACTGGCCAATTATACCATATATGACTCTAATCGCGGATGGCTGCTTATGCATAGCAATAACAATAAGCAAGAATATAGCCTGTATCTATCACAAGAGAAATTGTGCAGCTTCCGTCACCACCAAACGGACCCTTCCTAAAACTTGTCTATATTAATCCACGGTCAGCAGAAGCAGAACTAAAGGTGTTTCGTATACACAAATTTGTGATATCAACAAGTCGTCCTCGGGATCCTGACTGCGTCGTCTGTTTCTTGTCTCAGCATTGTAACTACTTGGCCTTTTGTAAACCGGCGAGTAGTAATAAAAGTTTTAAGCTGATCAGGAGTGCCAACGCAAATATTTATTCCGTTGATATGATTTTCTACAAGTGTGAGTTATACGCTGTTAATTTATTCAGTGAACTTTATGAAATTATTAGGAGATAATCACGAGATAGTTGTACAAGAGCACAAGATAGTCGGAAAGGAGATAAAGAATAGCTGTTAACAAGGGGCATGAATTGAATATACAATAATTAGAAAGCAACAATTTATAAAAGCACACCTTTCAAAACAGCTCCCCTCTCATCATTATAAGTTATAACAAAGGAGAAGTGCAATTCCACCTAGTACAGGCCGGGGACATTATCCAGAGTTCCACATGAGTAGATTACATAAACATAAAGAAACAATTACTACTTGAGGTTAACAGGTATTCCATAAGGCCAGAAATTGATGGTACACAGCTTACTATATATTATATGCTTGATGTTTTTTTACTTGCTATATATACGCATTACATATGAATTGAATTACCACATGCAAATATACACATAACTTTCAAGCAAAAAAACACTTAAAAAGTTTTTACTATTCTACAAAGAGAAATATAAACAATAACTAACCTCGGGGGAGAGATCATATCCTATGGCATTAGTTCCCACTCCCGATAAAAGTAACAAAGGGTGTGTAACACCCCCTTTCCCAAAAGGAAAAAGGGATGTCACGCACAAACATAATGAATACAAACCTCTAATAAACCTCAAAATATCTCCAATAAAATTTAATACCAAAAGTCACATACTCCAATTTAAATAGCAGTAACTCCACATTTACATAGTCTCTACTAATAAGAAATAAATGCCAAAATGGCCCAAACATCCATTAACAAAATATTATGAACACCAAGTCTAATAATAATTCTCAAAACTAATCTACTCATTTGGATCAAAGGTAGCTCTCATCCCACATATCCTGATCACCCCTGATTACCTGCCGGAAAAAGAACGCAGCGTGAGCCAATTGCCCAGTACGGATATGAAGATGAATAAATGTATCACAAAAAGTAATAAATCTAAAAGAATTGAACGAATGAACATATGTGATTTACAAACAAATTACGAATATATCAAAATTTGAGAGTCCATTTACAAATGACTAACACTATCAATCGAATAATTATAGCCAAAAGAATCCCAAACAAATAAGGCTGAATCAAATGGTTGTAAGGTAAAAATTTCATACTAAGCTCAAATACAAATAGCCAAAGGCTAACAAAATACATCAGTATCATGATGTATACAAATCAAATCGGATAGTACTCACGACACATACGTCACTAATCCGCCAAACAAATCGAATCAAATCAAATACTGGGTCGACCCATACGTATCCTGAACAAATATATCAAATGGCCAAAGCCCATACCCAGAGCATACAAAAGGATACGTCGTGGACTAATCACACCGCCACGAAAGGTGTCATGCCCTTGTGTCAAGAGGACATGCTTGTGGTACCCCCACAGGTGGTTAGCTCAAGTATACCTTAAGGATCAAACTACAAAATGTAAGCCAAAAGGGGTTCAAATCACAAGGCTTACATGACCATATTCAAATGAGATCGAATTATCAAATACAAATAATATTGATTATCACAATATGTCAATGATCAAAATGACTCCCGAATGTGAACGAAAATATACGAACAATTGTACAAACGAATAAAGTCTCCAAAATATATTGACACGATTAACTAGTTCAAGGAGTACAAATACGAATTTTAATATCAACACCAAAACGAAACTATCACAATAAATTGGACAACAAAGAATAATCCTATGAATCAAAACCAAATTACTAAACGAGTACAAAACGAACGAATTAAATTTAAAGGAATATCGCTGAAAAAGTACGGAATCCGTACCTTAATGTAGTATTAAAATAATTCGCTGAATCCAAATATCACCCGCTAAACTCCCTCAATCCGATCTAATTATCAAAATAAAATATAAACCATATAATTAAATTACGAACTCATACAATTATATTTTCATAAATTAAACAATTTTAATATATATATTCAAATTGTAATCAAAAGCTATATTTTAATTATAATAATAATATTATAATATTAATTATTACTAATCCTGTTTTTTTTTTAATTTCTGTAACTTATATATATATATATATATAACGAAATAGCCGAAGCAAAGTATATATATATATATATATATATATGAAATAATCACTACAGGAGGTATATATATATATATAAAATAAGTAATTCGAACAGTACTATATATATATAGCATACTAAGTTGCAATATATATATATATAATATATAACTGGCATGACAATTCGCAGGCCAACAATATATATATACTAAAGAATCTGCAGTAGGTTAACCTCTCAAAAAAAATAGCTTACCAGTCGAATTGATCCAATTTCCCCCACTTCCTTTGTGCGGCGGCTGAGCTCTTTCCTTTTCTTTTTTTTTTTTCCAGTTGATACGTATAGATTTAATGAAGCAGTTAGGTTTAGGTTTATTTATTAATTAATATGTTTTATTAATTCTTTTAATTTAAATAGGATTTAAAATTAGACAAATATAGTTTAGACCCAATTAATATTAATGGCCCAAAAATTTACTACTGTTTGACCCAAATATAAGAAAAGTCCAATTAAATATTTTAAAGCTTAGTTAATTATTCTATTAGTATTTTATTGGGTATTAAATCACCTTCCCCTTAAAAAGGATTCCGTCCCCGGAATCAAAAGAACAGAGCGTACCTAATTTTCAAAAAGATGTGGATATTCTGCCCGAATAGACTCCTCCAGCTCCCAAGTAGCTTCCCGCTCCGAATGATTTTTCCACAAGACTTTAACAAAAGAAATTGTCTTCCTCCTCATAATCCGTTCTTGACGATCTAGAATCGCCTCGGCTTCTTCCTCACAAGTAAGATCTTCTTGAATTTTATGCAACGGGTATTGCACAACATGAAGCGGATGATAGTTATATTTCCTTAACACTGAAACATGAAAGACATTATGTACATGAGATAACTGTGGAGGCAAAGCAACCCGATATGCCACTTCTCCAATTCTCTCAAGGACTTCAAAAGGGCCAATGAAACGCGGACTAAGCTTCCCTTTCAAACCAAACCTTCGAACACCTTTCCATGGAGAAACTTTCAAAAACACGTGTTCACCAGGCGTGAATTCAAGAGTCCTCCTATGAATATCAGCATAACTCTTTTGCCGCGATCTAGCTTCTTTCAACTTTTCTTTAGCCACTGCTACCTTTTCCGTAGTAATCCTAACCAAATCGGGTCCTTCTATTACCCTTTCTCCAACCTCATCCCAACAAGTTGGAGCTCGACACTTCTTACCATACAAAGCTTCAAAAGGTGCCATACCAATACTAGCTTGCCAATTGTTATTATATGCGAACTCCACCAAACTCAAATAATCATCCCAGTTTCCTGTCCACTCTAAAGCACAAGATCGCAACATGTCTTCTAATGTCTGAATAGTTCTCTCTGATTGTCCATCTGTCTGCGGGTGAAAAGCTGTACTATAGTTGAGTCGCGTTCCCCAAGCTCGTTGAAATCCTTTCCAAAATCGAGAAGTAAACCGCGGATCCCGATCCGAAACAATAGAAACTGGAGTCCCATGAAGCCTAACAATCTCACGTTGAAAAATATCTGCTAACTTATTTACCGAAAAATCTTCGCGAATAGAAAGAAAATGAGCCGATTTAGTCAAACGATCCACTACCACCCAAATAGCATCATTCTTTTTAAGGGTCCTCGGTAATCCAATCACGAAGTCCATCGAAATGTCATCCCATTTCCACACAGGAATCTCTAACTGTTGCAACAAACCACCAGGCCGCTGATGCTCAATTTTCACTTGCTGACAAGTAAGACATTTACTCACAAATTCAGCTACATCCCTTTTCATTCCACTCCACCAAAAATTCTCCTTCAGATCCTTATACATCTTTGTAGACCCCGGATGAATAGAAAATGGCGAACTATGAGCTTCAGTCAACACTGCCTCACGAATCATTGGATCCATTGGAACACATAACCGTTTACCGAACCATATTACACCTTGTTCATCAATACGAAACTCTGGTTGCTTACCCTCATTCATATTCTGCGCTACAGTCCATAAATCACCATCCTCCTTTTGGGCTTCTTTGATACGCAAAATAAGAGAAGGTTCCACCCTCATACCTGCTACCAACCCATCAGAACCTCTAGCATATAGCTCCAAACCCACACGCTCCATATCCGAGATAAGTTGAGGTTGTGTAACCAAGGCAGCTACACTCCCTGAACTCTTCCGGCTAAGAGCATCTGCAACCACGTTAGCCTTACCGGGGTGATATTGAATTCTGGCATCATAATCTTTGAGAAGCTCTAACCAACGCCTCTGTCTCATGTTAAGCTCCTTCTGAGTAAAAATGTATTTAAGGCTCTTGTGGTCGGTGAAAATGTCACAAGTCTCTCCATATAAATAATGCCTCCAAATCTTTAGGGCAAAAATAACTGCTGCTAACTCCAAGTCATGGGTAGGATAATTCACCTCATAAGGTTTAAGTTGTCTGGAAGCATAAGCAATTACCTTACCATGCTGCATCAAAACACACCCTAATCCCTTCTTGGAAGCATCACTGTAAATCTGATAACCTCCTATCCCCGACGGTAACGTAAGCACTGGAGCCGACACAAGTCTTTTCTTAAGCTCCTCAAAACTTTTCTCACGCTCCTCATTCCACACAAATTTTATGCCCTTCTTCATCAATTGAGTTAATGGCAAAGCTAACAAAGAGAAACCTTCCACAAATCGCCTATAGTACCCTGCCAAACCCAAGAAACTCCTTACTTCAGTTACTGTGGTAGGTCTTGGCCAATTAGTGATAGCCTCAACCTTCGCAGGATCCACCTTAATACCTTCAGCAGACACGACATGCCCCAAAAATGCTACCTGTTCTAACCAAAACTGGCATTTAGAAAACTTAGCATATAACTTATTCTTCTGCAGAACCCCCAAAACAGTATAAAGATGCTCTTCATGCTCCTCCTTAGACTTGGAATACACCAAAATGTCATCAATGAAGACAATGACAAATTGGTCCAAATACTCGCTAAAAACCCGATTCATCATATCCATAAATACTGCCGGAGCATTAGTCAACCCAAAAGACATCACTAAGAACTCATAGTGCCCATACCGAGTACGAAAAGCTGTTTTTGGAACGTCCTCTTCCCTCACCCTCAACTGATGGTATCCCGACCTCAAATCTATCTTTGAGAAGAACTTTGCCCCTTGGAGCTGATCGAAAAGGTCATCTATCCGTGGCAATGGATATCTGTTCCTGATAGTGATCCGATTTAGCTCCCTATAATCTATACATAATCTCATAGATCCGTCCTTCTTCACAAACAATACTGGAGCACCCCATGGCGATACACTCGATCAAATGAATCCACGATCTAACAACTCCTGCAATTGTTCCTTCAACTCCTGTAACTCTAATGGAGCCATTCTATAGGGTGCCTTAGAAATAGGTTCCGCTCCAGGAATGAGCTCAATAGTAAACTCAACTTCCCTTGGCGGTGGCAATCCTGGCAGATCCTTAGGAAATACCTCAGGAAATTCTCGCACAACTTGATAGTCATCAAGTTGGGGCTCATCCCTCGAGGTATCCTTCACATAAGCCAAATAACAGTCATGTCCCTTAGAAATCATTTTGCTCGCCTTCAAGGCTGAGATCAACTTTACAACACCATTCGGCTTTGAACACTGAAACTCGAATTCTGGATTATCTAAGGGTCCAAAAATAACTTTTCTCGCCTGACAATCAATAGTGGCTCGATGCTTACTCAGCCAATCCATACCCAAAATAATATCAAAATCATACATCACCATCGGAAGTAAGTTAGATGCGTACACTCTCCTCCCTAACTTCAAAGGACACTCGCGAAAATACTCAGAAATAATCATAGAATTCCCCATCGGGGTAGCAATAGACAAATGAGGATCTAATATATGAGAAGACAACCCAAGATGACGAACAAATGAAAGTGCGACAATAGAGTGTGTAGATCCAGTGTCAAACAAAACTGATGCCTCACGATTTCCTACAAGAAGGATGCCTGAAATAGTACCTGGTGCTTGGGCTGCCTGATTAGCTGTCAATGCAAATACTCTCCCACCGGTGTTGCGCTGACCGCCATTACCAGCATTACCGCCTCCCCCATTACCACGCTGAACTGTGCAGTCCCTTGCTCTATGTCCCATCTGTCCACATAAGAAACAAGCCCTTGTATTTCTATAGCACGCCCTACCAGCATGATACCCACCACAAGTAGCACATGGAATAGGTGGAAGTGGCAAAAGGTTTGGATTGCCCCCACCTGCCGGTCCTGGATATCGCCCCTGAATTTGACCCTGTTGGCGATGCTGACCCCGATTCTAATTTTGCTGGAAGCCCCTGTTCTGTTGAAACCCCCTATTTTGATACTGCCCTCTAGCTTGCCATTGACCCTGCTGCTGACCTCCATGACCACCCTGCTGCATTGGGTAAGCAAAATCCCTTCTTGGATTAAATCGCTGACCCGATGGAGACTCATTCCAATTATTTTGCATTCTATTCTGATTTCTGCTAAACTGCCCTAGTCCTTGCCCTTGTTGGTCATCTCTATCTCTCTTTCGACTCCCTTCTGATTTTGAAGCTCGAAAGTCCTTGTGTTCCATTTCCACACTCTTAGCTGCATTAGCCACCTGTGATACATCTGTAAAAATGGTGTGGATGATCGATCTCCTATACTCATACTTCAAAGCCCATTTAAACTTTTCTGCCTGATGTGCAGCTGTCCCAGCTATCGAACCCGCAAAACCAGCCAATCTCGTAAACCTCGCTATGAAATCATTAATAGTCTCATCATCCTTCTGCCGAATGGACACAAATTCCCTTATGTATGCATCCCTATTAGCATTTGGGAAATACTGCTGATAGAAAAGGTCACAAAAATCGCTCCATATGAGTCCATCCATAAATCCATCTCCTTGTGTAGCCTTCAGCGATTTCCACCATCGCTGAGCATCATCCTCTAGCTTATAAACTGCTAACCTCGCCTACTGATTTTCTGAACACCCAATAACATCAAAAATCTTCTCCAAGTGGGCGATCCAGTTCTCCGCATCAATTGGAGTTGGAGCAAAACGAAAAGAGTTAGGCTTCTGCTTAATGAACCTCTCCAATAACACATACAACGGCTGCACTTGCTGACCCACTTGATCCTCGGGAGGAACATTCTGCTCATGTTGTGGTATCTCTACATTATCCCCCATGTCATTTGCATGCTGATTTCCTTGCATCTGCGGAATACCCTTCATAGCCTGTGCCACGGCTTGCGTAACTGCCTCATTCACCATTGCTGCAACCATAGCCGGGGTTATGATTGCATTACCCTGAGCCCCATCATTTCCACCCTGGTTAACAGCCTCAACCTGGGGCTGCCTCTGACCCCTCCTACCGTTATTACCGGCCTGCCTCCCAGCAATTCTCGAAGACTTACGAGCCATCTACGATACAAAATCAAACAGATGAGAACAAACAGATCAAAACAAATAATCAAGGCCAAATTTGTGCAGAACGAAAATCAAACGTAATACAAATCTTATAATTACCCAGTGGTCTACCCATAACTCACAGGTCAAGCCTAAAAGGCAATCTACAAGATCATAACCTAAGCTCTGATACCAACTCTGTAACACCCCCTTTCCCAAAAGGAAAAAGGGATGTCACGCACAAACATAATGAATACAAATAAGGCCTAGAGAACATGATGACTATAGGGTGATGGAACTATATTGTAATAGTTGTCGGACTTTCTTGGGATATAGGTATTTTTGTTCGAAAACGTTGTGAATCATCTTCCAATCATGCAACACATAAGGCCTTATGCTTTACGATACGTTTGTGTCTCGTTTATTCTTTCTATTTATTTATGTTTGTTGGTTAAATTAGGGCTGCTCGGGCGGTTTGAAAATCCAATAGACAGGCCACCCTCGCCTGCTTTCATTCTCTTATTGGAATATTGGAAAGAGTTCAAGAAAAATATGAACGATTTCAATAATATTCATAATTCGTGCGTGTAAATGAAGAGGTGGCTTTTGAATTAGATTGCTCGGACCTAGGAACATAAGGTGAGACTACAATTTTGGGTTGTTTGGCCAGACTGTTTCTGTTAATGGGTATGTAATATGTTAATAGTTTGCAAATATTCTTTAAACGGTTGTTTATCTATTGATATTATTGTGTTACAAATCGCTGCTGATACTCTTGTGTTACAAAATTTAATTTTATCTTCTGGATAATATATCATTTCATCTGGTATTATTCTTAAATTGGTGTTTGTTATTAGTCTCTTGGAAAATGTCATATTCTAAATCGTTTTTTTATTGCTCTTACAAAATTGTTAGGTTTTTTATTATTATAATATTGTTGGTTAAATGAGTTTTTGTTATTAGTTGATGGATTTTAATAAACTATTTAGTAAACAAAAAAATCATTAACAAAAACTCATTTAACCAACCATATTAAAATAATAATAACAAGAACCCATTTAAAGAATAGTACCAAAAAAATCATGTTACATATAAAATTTTCTAATAACAATAACAAAAACTTATTTAAGAATAATACCAGATGAACCAAAAAGGTTTGTAACACAAGAGTATCAACTACGGTTTGTAACACGAAAGTATCAATAGATAAACAACCTTTTAAAGAATTTTGAAAACTATCTAACATATTACATACCTATTAACACAAACGAAGACAAACGGCCTGCCAAACAACCCAAAATTGTAGTCCCACCCTATATTCTTCTGTCCGAGCACTCTAATTCAAAAGTCACCTCTTCATTGACACGCACGAATTGTGGATATTGATGAAATCGTTAATATTTTTCTTGAATTCCTCCTACTGGATGGACAAGATATTGATGAAATCGTTCATATTTTTCTTGAATTCCTCCTATTGGATGGACAATGAAAGCAAGCGAGGGTGACCTGACTATTGGGTTTTCAACCAGCCCGAATAACCCTAATTTAACTAACAAACATAAATAAATATAAATAGAAAGAATAAGCGAGACACAAACAAACATTCGTAAAACATAAGGCCTAATGTGTTGCATGATTGATAATGTTTTCGGACAAAAAAACCTATATCCCAAGAAAGTGTGACAACTACTACAATATAGTTTCATCACGAGGACCTAAACCACCCAATGCTATGCATTTGACAAAAAAAGATTTGGTTAGATTCTTAAATCTCTATATATATATTTATTTGCCAACAATCATCATCCCAAAATTGCAGGTGAGGACAAGATACGTACAATCAAGCTCCGACACTGATTACATGCGAAGTAAGATTGGTTCTCAGATTTCTTCTTCCTTAATTCAACAATAATGCTTTGTTAGCGACTTATGTTTTAGGTACTTGGATCCTTGTGGACCTTATCGTTTGCATTATACCTCCATTCTGTTGGTGGTTGCATAATACTCCCTCCGTCCCAAATTAATTGCTCAGTTTTGACTTTTTAAAGTCAAATTGACCATTTTTAAAACTAATCTTTTTACTATTTTTGCTATAATATAGGTGAAGAGATTATAATCAAAAGAAAATATATAGAATTTATTACTAATCCCAATTTTTATAATTTTAGAAATATATTTATATATGCTTAATTATTAACTCTAAAAATAGTCAATTTGACTTTAAAAAGTCAAAACTGATAAATTAATTTGGGACGGGGTGAGTATATAACAATACACAAGGTTACCTAATCCTCTTTTAGTAAAAGTTTTTCAGTGTCTAATTATTTGTTTTTATCTGATAAGAGATTCCAAGTGTCTTTCTCATATAGGCTGCTTGCATTCGTACTTTTTATAGGAGATGAAGCTGCAGATAGCAATGATTCAAATTGGTGTATGGAATGTTCTACAATTTTGGAAGTTAAAACTCTGCATATTAGCTCTCCAATTTTAGCAGCAAAAAGTCCATTTTTCTATAAAGTAAATATCATTACAATTTTTAGTTAATTTTTTTCCTTCTAAATTAATTTCTTTGACTTATAAAATTGTGAGTGATGATTTGTCTGACCGTTTAACTTTTGCCGCTATTCTCAAATGGGATGAAGGAGTCAGAGCAGCGTCATGTAACTCTACCAATCAATGCCTCTGGTATTGTTTATCATTTCAAGTTTTTTACTATATTTTTACATGTCTTATATTTTGAAAAGTATTTTTCGCTCGAGGGATTCTTTCTCATTTTGAATATGGACGAACTTGTCTCTTGGAATTGGTTGCATGTTATGTGAAACTAGACATGTGCTAGATTAGTATGTTCGAGATCATAATTGTACACGTTAATTCTAGGCCATAATTCTATCACTGAGTCGTCGTATTTGAGTTCAGTGATCTGTCTAGTGAACTCTGTCATCTAAAAGTCATCTCAATTAGACTGATCTCTTGGAGTTGGTTCCATGTTAGGTGAAACTAGATGAGTATGTTTGAGATCATAGTATGTACAAACTCTTGGTCATAATTTATTGCCGACTCATTGTGTTGTTACAGTGATCTGTCTAAGCTGATATCATCATTTAAAAGTCATCTCATGATTTTCCAATTGAGCTGAGGAAGCCGCTCTTATGGTGCTCCTGAATTTTATGTATAGCAACACCTTAACAGTTAATACTGCCCCTGCTTTGCTGGATGTTCTGATGGCTGCTGAGTGCTGACAAATTTGCATGTCTATTAATCATTTATGAATTATCTGCTTCTATGTCTTAGTATTGAGTTCAATGCAATGTCTTCTGGGAAATATACATTGTCATCATTGCTGACAATTCTACTAAAGCAGAAATTAGGATGGATATCTTAAAATGAATTTTATTCCTCCCCTCCCTTTTGTTTGATTTTATGGCCTTGCAGAACCAGTCATGACTCCCTTGCTAAATTTGGCAGGGTGCAGTTGAAAATTTGTTGGAAAGAAGCTCCTTTGTTCAATTACTCGACGATTCTGTTGTAGAACTTGACCAAAATGCCAGGGATGTTATCTTACAAAGCCTTCATGAAATGTCTTCTACCGCTTTACGTGTTTTGGGCTTTGCATACGAGGAAGACCCATCAGAGTTTCAGCATATACTGGTGATGGAGACCATCCAGCTCATGATCTTTTACTCGATCCAGCTAAATATTCTTCTATTGAGAGTAAACTAGTGTTTGCTGGTCTGGCTGGGCTAAAAGTGAGTTACAGCTCTTGTTACATGTATTATGTTCTAAATAGCCTGTGTTACTCGAACTCGCCATTTTTTGGTGGAGTACCCGTCGTCCTCGGGATCCTGACGGCGTCGTCTGTTTCTTGTCAAAGTATTGTAACAACTTGGCCTTTCGTAAACCGGCGAGTATTATTTTATGTTTTAAGCTGATCAGGAGTGCCAGCGCAAATATTTATTCCGTTGATATGATTTTCTACAAGGGTGAGTTATACGCTGTTAATTTATTCAGTGAACTTTATGTTATGAAATTATTAGGAGATAATCACGAGATAGTTGTACAAGAGCACAAGATAGTCGGAAAGGAGATAAAGAATAGTTGTTAACAAGGGGCATGAATTGAATATACAACAATTAGAAAGCTACAATTTATAAAAGCACACCTTTCAAAACAGCTCCCCTCTCATCATTATAAGTTATAACGAAGGAGAAGTGAAATTCCACCTAGTACAGCAGTCGGTTGCAATGATGAAAAACTATGTTTAAGAGAGAAACTATTGAAAGAAGAGGGTGGAGGAAGGCTGGGGACATTATCCAGAGTTCCACATGAGTAGATTACATCAAACATAAAGAAATAATTACTACTTGAGGTTAACAGGTATTCCATAAGGCCAGAAATTGATGGTACACAGCTTTCTATATATTATATGCTTGATGTTTTTTTGCTTACTATATATACGCATTACATATGAATTGAATTACCACATGCAAATATACACATAACTTTCAAGCAAAAAAACACTTAAAAGTTTTTACTGTTCTACAAAGAGAAATATAAACAACAATAACTAACCTCGGGGGAGAGATCATATCCTATGGCATTAGTTCCCACTCTCGATAAAAGTAACAAAGGGTGATTCCTCTCTGGAGCCTATATTGAAGATTACAGAAAGATTTCAATACATAACTAAGCAAATACAACATTAAATTCATGAATTGTGACACAAAAAAAATTGATAAATTATTTTACTTGAAATCAATTATCTCACCCGACCCTTCTCCTTTCCCCTTCTCTTTCTCAGTTAAGAGCAGTTCTCCTTCCTCTTTGTTAATTGTTGAAAGTTTCCCGATGAGCAGGAAGGGCGATTTAACGTCGATCTCTCTCCGTTATGGGCGACTCAATTCAACGGCAATCTCTTCAATCATACGATGGAATACCAGGTAGCCCTTTCACATCTTTACACTGAAGTTTCTTAGCATATCCGCTGCAATTTCATTCATCAATTTCATCACTTGATGCTCTAACTACATGTTGCTAGTAACCCATTTATAAGGATTTGTTTTTTATTTTGTTCAGGGACTGAAGGGGAACGGAAGAGGAAAACAACAAATCGTTTTACAGGGATTGAGGGAAAGGATTATAAAAGTCGGTCGAAAAGGAAAAAGGAAGAAGAAATCTGAGAACCAATCTTACTTCGCATGTAATCAATGTCGGAGCTTGATTGCACGTCATCTTGTCCTCGTCTGCAATTTTGGGGTGAGGATTATTGACAAATATATATAGAGAGATTCAAGAATCTAACTAAATCTTTCTTTTCTTTCTTTGTTAAATGCGTGATGCAAGAGCATGGGGTAGTTTAGGGTGACTTACCAGACGGTGCCTAGAGAACAGGATGACTATAGGGTGATGGAACTATATTGTAATAGTTGTCGGACTTTCTTGGGATATAGGTATTTTTGTTCCAAACGTTGTGAATCATCTTCCAATCATGCAACACATAAGGCCTTATGTTTTACGATACGTTTGTGTCTCGTTTATTCTTTCTATTTATTTATGTTTGTTGGTTAAATTTGGGCTGCTCGGGCGGTTTGAAAACCCAATAGACAGGCCACCCTCGCCTGCTTTAATTGTCCTCTTATTGGAAAAAGTTCAAGAAAAATATGAACGATTTCATCAATATTCACAATTCGTGCATTTAAATGAAGAGGTGGCTTTTGAATTAGAGGTGGGACTACAATTTTGGATTTTTTGGCCAGATTGTTTCTGTTAATGGGTATGTAATATGTTAATAGTTTGCAAATATTCTTTAAACGGTTGTTTATTTATTGATACTCTTGTGTTACAAATTGTTGCTGATACTTGTGTTACAAAACTTGATTTTATCTTCTAGATAATATATCATTTCATCTGGTATTATTCTTAAATTGGTGTTTGTTATTAGTCTCTTGGAAAATGTCATTCTAAATGATTTTTTTTATTGTTCTTACAAAATTGTTATATGGTTTGGTTTTTTGGTATTTTAATATTGTTGGTTAAATGAGTTTTTGTTGATGGGTTTGTGTTATTAGTTGATGGATTTTAATAACCCATTAAGTAAACAAAAAAACCATCAACAAAAACTCATTTAACCAACAATATTAAAATAATAACAAGAACCCATTTAAAGAACAGTACCAAAAAAATCATGTTACATATGAAATTTTTTAACAACAATAACAAAAACCCATTTAAGAATAATATCAGATTAACAATATTAATTCAATCCTATCCAGAAGGTAAAGTTACGGTTTGTAACACAAGAGTATCAACTACGGTTTGTAACACAAGAGTATCAATAGATGACCAACCATTTAAAGAATTTTGAAAACTATCTAACTTATTACATACCTATTAACACAAACGGCCTGACCAAACAACCCAAAATTGTAGTCCCACCCTGTGTTCCTCTGTCCGAGCACTCTAATTCAAAAGTCACCTTTTCATTGACACGCACGAATTATGGATATTAATGAAATCGTTCATATTTTTCTTGAATTCTTCCTACTGGAGGGACAATGAACGCAAGCGAGGGTGACCTGACTATTGGGTTTTCAAGCAGCCCTAATAACCCTAATTTAACTAACAAACATAAATAAATAGAAATAATAAACGAGACACAAACATTCGTAAAACATAAGGTCTGATAAAAAAACTATATATCAAGAAAGTGTGACAACTAGTTTCATCACGCTATAGGACCTAAACCACCCAATGCTATGCATTTGACAAAAAAATATTTGGTTAGATTCTTAAATCTCTATATATATATTTATTTGTCAACAATCCTCATCCCAAAATCCGACACTGATTACATGCGAAGTAAGATTGGTTCTCAGATTTCTTCTTCCTTAATTCAACAATAATGCTTTGTTAGCGACTTATGTTTTAGGTACTTGGATCCTTGTGGACCTTATCGTTTGCATTATACCTCCATTCTGTTGGTGGTTGCATAATACTCCCTCCGTCCCAAATTAATTGCTCAGTTTTGACTTTTTAAAGTCAAATTGACCATTTTTAAAACTAATCTTTTTACTATTTTTGCTATAATATAGGTGAAGAGATTATAACCAAAAGAAAGTATATAGAATTTATTACTAATCCCAATTTTTATAATTTTAGAAATATATTTATATATGCTTAATTATTAACTCTAAAAATAGTCAATTTGACTTTAAAAAGTCAAAACTGATAAATTAATTTGGGACGGGGTGAGTATATAACAATACACAAGGTTACCTAATCCTCTTTTAGTAAAAGATTTTCAGTGTCTAATTATTTGTTTTTATCTGATAAGAGATTCCAAGTGTCTTTCTCATATAGGCTGCTTGCATTCGTACTTTTTATAGGAGATGAAGCTGCAGATAGCAATGATTCAAATTGGTGTATGGAATGTTCTACAATTTTGGAAGTTAAAACTCTGCATATTAGCTCTCCAATTTTAGCAGCAAAAAGTCCATTTTTCTATAAAGTAAATATCATTATAATTTTTAGTTAATTTTTTTCCTTCTAAATTAATTTCTTTGACTTATAAAATTGTGAGTGATGATTTGTCTGACCGTTTAACTTTTGCCGCTATTCTCAAATGGGATGAAGGAGTCAGAGCAGCGTCATGTAACTCTACCAATCAATGCCTCTGGTATTGTTTATCATTTCAAGTTTTTTACTATATTTTTACATGTCTTATATTTTGAAAAGTATTTTTCGCTCGAGGGATTCTTTCTCATTTTGAATATGGACGAACTTGTCTCTTGGAATTGGTTGCATGTTATGTGAAACTAGACATGTGCTATATGAGTATGTTCGAGATCATAATTGTACACGTTAATTCTAGGCCATAATTCTATCACTGAGTCGTCGTATTTGAGTTCAGTGATCTGTCTAGTGAACTCTGTCATCTAAAAGTCATCTCAATTAGACTGATCTCTTGGAGTTGGTTCCATGTTAGGTGAAACTAGATGAGTATGTTTGAGATCATAGTATGTACACACTCTTGGTCATAATTTATTGCCGACTCATTGTGTAGTTACAGTGATCTGTCTAAGCTGATACCGTCGTTTAAAAGTCATCTCATGATTTTCCAATTGAGCAGAGGAAGCCGCTCTTATGGAGCTCCTGAATTTTATGTATAGCAACACCTTAACAGTTAATACTGCCCCTGCTTTGCTGGATGTTCTGATGGCTGCTGAGTGCTGACAAATTTGCATGTCTATTAATCATTTATGAATTATCTGCTTCTATGTCTTAGTATTGAGTTCAATGCAATGTCTTCTGGGAAATATACATTGTCATCATTGCTGACAATTCTACTAAAGCAGAAATTAGGATGGATATCTTAAAATGAATTTTATTCCTCCCCTCCCTTTTGTTTGATTTTATGGCCTTGCAGAACCAGTCATGACTCCCTTGCTAAATTTGGCAGGGTGCAGTTGAAAATTTGTTGGAAAGAAGCTCCTTTGTTCAATTACTCGACGATTCTGTTGTAGAACTTGACCAAAATGCCAGGGATGTTATCTTACAAAGCCTTCATGAAATGTCTTCTACCGCTTTACGTGTTTTGGGCTTTGCATACGAGGAAGACCCATCAGAGTTTGCAACATATACTGGTGATGGAGACCATCCAGCTCATGATCTTTTACTCGATCCAACTAAATATTCTTCTATTGAGAGTAAACTAGTGTTTGCTGGTTTGGCCGGGCTAAGAGTGAGTTACAGTTCTTGTTACTTGTATTATGTTCTAAATAGCATTAAAGAATATTTTGGTTGATGATGATTCTTTAATGATTGATGATCTCCATTAATTTTTAATTCTGAAAGGATCCTCCTATAAAGGAGGTTTGCCCGGTCTTTGAGGACTGCAGAGCAGCTGGCATTCAGGTTATGGTTATAACAGGAGATAATAAGAACACTGCTGAAGCCATTTGTCGTGAAATAGGACCAAATGAGGACATCCGTTCTAAAAGCCTAACAGGAAGGGAGTTCATGGATCATCATGACCAAAAAAGTCATTTTAGGCAGAATGGAGGGCTCCTCTTCTCTAGGGCGGAACCGAGGCATAAACAAGAGATAGTGAGGCTGCTCAAAGAAGACGGTGAAGTCGTTGCAATGACCGGTGATGGGGTGAACGATGCACCTGCCCTGAAATTGGCTGACATTGGTATTGCAATGGGCATTGCTGGGACCAAGGTATATCTCATATCTCCTTTTCTTGGTTTTGCTTTTATGCTAATGTAAAAGAGTCTGCATTTTGAAACAACAATTATTTATCCCTATAAGTGCATGTATGATTGGTCAGGTTTGGCCCTTTTCTTAACCTTGTTATGAAAGAGAAATCGTTCTATCCACATTGATCCTACATCTCCTGCATTATCTCGTTGCAGGTTGCCAAGGAAGCTTCGGACATGGTTTTAGCAGATGGTCAGTCATGAATTAACTGTCATGCCATGTTTAATAACTCTAGAAGTATATTTATCATCTGTTTAGTCTCCAAAAAATCAACAAACATATTAGAGCATCAATAACAACAAATTTCTATGTTTTTTTTTCTAGATTTCATTATGTGTTTTTACAATCAATATATAATTCTGTCAAGTGGATACATAAACTGCATTTGATCCCCTCTTATATTTGTCGGTATGCTTGCTTTTTTCATCACGCTAAAATGAGGTAGCAAGTGACTAAAGTGCCAAAAAATGACGATATATTTTAATTTTATGCATCCTAACTGCTTATGCTTTTAGAGACATGCCTAATAATTTATATCATGCTTTACCACTTCCTCTCAGAGTAATTCTCCAGTAATGCTTGTGATCTGCATTTTTTGTCCCATTATCTAATGGATTAAGCTTTTAGAATATTTTGTAACTTGAAATATACGAGCCAACTTGAGATTGGCTTTCATTTGATTTTCAGCTCCAGTAAAAGAAGTCTCCATATTTTTCTAATGTTATAATAATATGACTAACAATAAAAAAAAATTGTCTGGAGAAGATTTACGTGCTTTCGGTTCTGTTTACTTTTACATGTATGGCCTGCAGATGATATATCTTTCTTTCTATACAAGTATCACTAGATGAGATATCAAACATACAAAAGATATAGTGTAAATTTATTTTTTAAATGTTAATGCTATAAAATTGTTCTTTTTAGACAGTTAGGTAATTTAATGCTTCTTCTTCACTCTTCAGCCCAGTTGATTGTATTCATTGGACTTCTGCTGCTTAATTGTCTTTGCTAGAAGATGAAATGCGTAGGGTAGAAAGAGTTAATGCAAGTCTTATTTTCTGTAGTTTCTCTCTTTCATCTGTTTAATAGTGATTTATCTTAATCAGATATCAATATTTTTGTAATTAGTTGTCCACTTTCAAGTTTATACACCAACTTGTGTATACGGAAATATAAATGGCATGGTGCACCACTTGTATAGATTGCCTAGCCAATCTTTTTCCCTCCTTTTGTTTGCAATGTTTTGTGTGAAAAAACAAAACCGGCATACTAACTTTAATAGTCTGGAGTTCTGATACAGATGTTGGTGAAAATTAAAAATTTAATGTTATCCCAGTTGATAATTAGGCCATGCTAGACTCTGGTCATATCACCTATTCAGCAGTACAGAGGGATGCTGGGTAAGATCTACCTTTTAGAATTATCCTTTATTCTTATTAGTATCTTAAATGCATGCAGACTAAACCATACAGAAGATTTGCTAGGGGTTTTTTAATTTGATTGCTATAATAAATATTTAATTCTGGGTTTAGCAGTAATACTTGTTTGAGGAAATGTGTATAATAGCCTATATAGGCAGTAACATTTGCTTATTAATTACTACTCCCTCGGTTCCAAATTAATTGTTCAGTTTTGACTTTTTAAAGTCTTTGACATAGCGACGGACCGAAGGGGGTGAGCATGATATGTAAAATAAGGGGGTGAGTCTTTGAAATGGACTACTTAAATATATATTTTTGTTCTATGGATATTTTAAAAATTAACAAGTCAATAAACAAGTTTATTAATGTGACATGATAACGAATTTATAATGTGAAAGGGAGAGAGTAGATTTAAATAATCTTGTATTGATTTTTATTTTGTGGATGAGAGTATTTAAATAAAAGAGGAATATATAAATAAGGGAGAGTAAACAGAGGATGACATGGCAGAAACACCTGCTGTGCAACAGAAACAAATAGTCAAACTCAGAAGAAGAGAGAAGACATGCAACAAACTATCCAAATATTGGCCCCCATAAACAATCCGAGAAAGAGATTGACAAATATATAGGAAAGCATTCAGCCCGTAGCATCTAGCTCTAATATTTTTAAAATAAATAATAATTTAATTTATATTATTTTTAAAAATACTATTAAGAAATTAAATATTAATTAATAAATTTGTGATAAGAAAAATGTATTAGGAACTAATATGGTGTGTGTATATATATACATATAATGTTATTACTTATTATATTAACTTAATATTTTAACCAAATACATGTTTTACATACAAAAGACAAAATTCGTCAAATTATTTATAATATCACAATATTTTGACATGCCGAATAAAAAGTCGTCACTAATTCCAAGGTAAAAAATAAAATGATCGGTAACTTGCTACTTTGAAAAATTAAATAATAATAAACCAAAAATTCGATCAGAAAAAATATATAAAATAAGTCGGTTAACCAAAATAGTTTTATCAATGGAAAAAGAGAAGAGAAGAAAAGAAAAGGGGAGGTTACTGTAATTTGACATCATATCTCAAGTGCGTTCTTGATCAGTAATTATATAACGACATGCATGCGTGATTAAAAGTTTATAATAATTAATACACACATGCGAATATGCGATGAACCCAACTGAACTTGCCTTGTAAGTTCCATATACATACATTAATTTTAAGCACATTATGATAATTAATTTATTCATTTAATTGGTAGCTAGCTCTATGGTCGGTCCTGTCCATATATGCCCTTTTCTTTTTGCCTACTTCTTCTTCTCTCTATCCATGATATATACTCCCCCATTCTCTCTCTAATAATGAACATGAATGCATGCTTAGTCAATCCCATTATCAAATCTTAATTAGTGCTAGCTTGCAATAATTTTTAATATGGTGACTGTCCTGCCGTCATATTATTCTAAGTTTTGGCATTTTCAGATTTTCGTTAGATAATTATAAATTTAGAGAATTTAGGAAGATCTAAAAATTTTATATTAAAAGAATAAAGTAATAATATTATGACCAAAAAAGAAATAATTTTGTGACCGAATTATATCAAGTGTTATTTAATTAGCAAAAATAAAAAAAATGCAACACTCCATTTGAGACAGGTGAAATAACTAGTGCCTAAATTTTCGAAGATCAAAGTTCTTAATAATTAGCAAATAGGCATGACTCCTCCATACATAATGATGATGCTAGTTACATATAATATAACATGTACAGCAGAGATGAGATTATATATTACTCCACCATGCGTGATCCTATTGAAATAAATAAAAACCAAAACTCAAATTTAAAAAGAAAAGGGAAAAAAAAGTATTTATATATATATATAATTATCATCAACCAACCACGTCAACTTTGGTGGTACAAGATAACAACCGCCGGAAAATCACCGTCAAGGCGGCACATGACACCTCCTTAGCCCTTCTGATCACCACACCACCACCGCGACCAGGACTCTTTCTCATTTTCCTTGGCGCCACCACGCTCTCTCTGACACGGCCGATACACTTTCTTGTCTTTTCCGGCACACTCTCTTTCCTCGAAAATGTGTAACTTCTCAAGTATAATTGCCTGCATGACATACTATTTACCACCCTAGGGTGATTACTAGGGCCATCTAAGCGCCCATTTGTTCCGGCTGACCTTAAGATCGGCGGCGAGCCGTTCTTTGAGCGGCCGTTTGAGCTTACGGACCTTACGAACGCCACGTCGGATTCCGGCCACTTGTAGAGGTTTATGTAGGTGGCTCGGACCGGAATCCGGCTATCCTCCACACAACTTGCTATGCAGGTTGAGGCCATAATTTTCCGGCCACTATAGATTGATTATTTTTTTTCAATGTGTGTGGGGTTTGTATATATAATTATAAAGAGCGCTTAGAATGCAAGAAAAAGGAGAGAGGGGACGGGCTGTGGTTTTAAGTGTGTGTGTGTGTGAAAGGATCAAGTAGTATCCAATGGTTTGTCATAAAAGGCAGGGTCCAAAAATGGATGGATTTTTTATATTCAAATTTGCTCATTCATTTGATTTACTTAATTTCGTA
The DNA here is from genome assembly GCA_020205505.1 of Panax japonicus. Classification (NCBI taxonomy): domain Eukaryota; kingdom Viridiplantae; phylum Streptophyta; class Magnoliopsida; order Apiales; family Araliaceae; genus Panax; species Panax japonicus. The sequence goes on along the minus strand of CM035109.1, from coordinate 67,918,667 downwards.
TGAAAACTTGAAAAGTAGAAATGATGCTTCAAAATATAATTACTGCAATTTTTTCTTGGATAGTCTAGGACGTTTCAATATTCTCCGGTATTAAGTTATGATACATTGTATTGACCAAAGCTCCAAGTCTTTTTAAATTGTTCACAAAATATATTACTTTTGGCCTTTGCTAGAAAAATACAGACCCAAATGGTCAAAAAGAGAATGAAGGAAGATCTGTGTTCAAGTTAACCTTATATAAAATACCTCAGTTTTACATTAAAATATGTGAAATAATTTATTTCTACATAAAAAAATAAGTTAATAACAACATTAGATTTTATGCGGACAAGGGTTTTGGACAGAAAAATTGAATTGGAAGAATAAAATCAATTTATTCCCACAAATAATTGTACAATACAATCAATTTATTTGCATAAACAAATTCATTTTATTATTCCCGTATAATTTTCATGTCTAAAATATACTTACCGGTTCACAAAACCAAACTCTAATCTTTCTGTCAATTCAAATGCAACTTCGAGCCACGTGCAAATCCACTATTTTATACAGTGGATCCAGTGTAGAGCCCAGCCCACTTCTCATCTAATGTCCTTTTTATGCAGACGGGTTTCGTTACTATGAAGTTAATTTCATGGTAAGTTAGTTAATTGACCAATATAATCCTAACACACAGAGAAAAATCATTTTACGTATAGACACTATATTGATCAATTAATCAAAATTAACTTCATGTCCTCATATAAATACCAAACTACCAAGCTTGCAAACAAACTTTCCTTTTCCAAACATATTAAAAATTAAAAGACACAAAACGGGTTAAATGTTTTTTCAGTCACCGTACTATATGTCAACTTACAGATGGATAACTGAATTTTTTTTTCTTACAGTCAACTCACTGTACTCGATTTTACTAACAAAAAGTTAAAAAAACCGTTAAGTCAAGGTTGACTTAACGGAACAGTACACGTGACAGCTGAGTTGTCCAAAAAAAATCCTATTTGGCAGTTAGTATGCGACGTGGCAGTGATGATATGGATTTGGAGGAAATTTTTTATGAAAAAATATTTTAAAATATAATATAAATTAAAAAAATTAGCCAAAAAACAAGAAAATAAATAAATAATATATTTAATAAAATTGCAGTTTTTTGCGCTTTTTTAACAATTATTTCTGCAAAAAAATTTAATAAAAAGAATGTTGTTTCTTTTAACAATTTTGTGTGTTTTTTAATATAAAAAAAATGCATGTTCAGTTTATGAGAAAAAAGCACAGTTTTTTTTTATAAAAATAAAAAAACGCAAATTTTTTTTAATAAAAAAAATGCAGTTTCTTTTAACATTTTTGTGCGTTTTTTATTATATTTTTATAAAACAAACTGTGCTTTTTTATTTTTATTAAAAAAATTATTTTTATTAAAAAAATATGTTTTAATTATTATTTTAATAAAAAATAATAATTATTATTTTTATTAATAAAAAAACAACGCTCTACAACAACGCAGTTTGGTTTTTTTTTAATAAAAATAATTATTTCTTAAATTTGATTAAATTAGATTATAAAATTTAAATAAAGTATAATTTTATTTTCTCAATTATTTCTTAAATTTGATTAAATTAAATTATAGAAAATTGAGAAAATAAAGTTATACTTTATTTAAATAAAGTATAAATTTAAAATAATTGAGAAAATAAAATTATACTTTATTTTCTCAATTTTTTATAATTTAATTTAATCAAATTTAAGAAATAATTGAGAAAATAAAATTATCTCACTAATTAATAATTTTTTAATAAAAAAACGCAAATGTTTTAATAAAAAAAAGTGCAAATTGTTTTAATAAATCTTTTTTTTAAACGCAGTTTTTTTTTATTTTAAAAATCTCAGTTTTTTATTTTTAAAAAACTCAATCGGACCAACAAATATTAGTTATAGGAAGCGCGATAATCATTCCATGACATGTACTTTTAGTGCAATACAAATAATTAGTTTTTATTTAATTAAAAAAAGTGCAGTTTTTTAATAATTTTTTTTATTAAAAAGAAATTAAAACTCAGTTTTTTTAACAAAATTAAAAAAATTAGTTTTTTTTAAAATAAAAATTAAAAAAAACAGATTTTTTAATAATTTTTTATTATTAAAAAAATTAAATATATTTTTTATTTATTTTCTTGTTTTTTTGGCTAATTTTTTAAATTTATATTATACTTTAAAATATATTTTTTCCAATTTTTCATAAAAAATTTCATCCAAATCCACATCATCTGTGAAATCCCAGATTTTATGAATAAAGAATTAATTTTCTCGAAATAATTTTTTTATATTATGGTGTGAATTTGAGATAATGTTATAGTTGTGGGTAATATTTATAAATTTTGCAAAGTATGCAAGTTGTTATATTATATTCGATTGGTCAGGGAATATTCGTTTTAAACAGGAAATATTCGTACAACGGCAAAATTATTGGTGGACCCCACAACGAAATTATTGTCGGATTGAGAAAACGACAAAAATATTTTATTAAAAATAACGGCGAAAGTTTTACGTAAAAGTACAGTAATACGCGTTGTTGTATAGTAGCACACGGTATTGATTATTGATATTTATGTAAGAAGTCACTTAGTTTTGTTCAATTATTGCTACAATAGTTGTTGCATAGTATCTCACATTATTTGATTCATTTATTGTCGATTTAGAAGTTTTGTTTTATTCGTATTATTAACGTAATAAAATAGAAACATCTTTTTATATAAAATAAAATATTTTATTAAAGTTATTCTATAAATAGAATATATTATATTTTATTATGCATAGTGTTTGTATAGTACCCGCATAGTATTTGCATAGTAAAAATCTTTTTATATAAATAGAATATATTATATTTTATTTAAAAGATTTTTCTTTAAATATGGACCGTCAGATTAAAGTAAATCAATCTGGACCGTTCATGGATTAGTTACTATGCATTCCATTTTCATATAAATAGAAGCTCATTCCTTCATTATTTTCTTACGAATTCACTGAAACTCTAGAGAGAAAAACTATAGAGAGAAAGAAGAAGAGTATTCTGCTACTTCACTACTTCCATATTCAGTTTCTTTTACGGTAAGGGGTGTTATTCTTTCTTATTCATGAAGAGAACTGTTGTTATTCCATTTCTTATTATTCTGTTGGAATAACCTGTATACGTGGTCTACCCTATACTTGGTGACATTCTTCTATTATTCTGTCGGAATATCCTGTCTGTGCTATACGCCGGACCTGGTTCCATTTTTATTATTCCGTCTTTATTATTCTGTCGAAATATCCTGTCTGTGCTATACGCTGGACCTGATTCCATCGTTTATTATTCCGTCTTTATTATTCTGTCGGAATATCCTGTCTGTGCTATACGCCGGACCTGGTTCCATCATTTATTATTCTGTTGGAACATCCTGTCGGTGTGAATTTCACCTGACCTGGTTCCGTTATTTAGTATTCTGTTGGAATAACCTGCCTATGCGAAGTACCGCATGTATGGTGATTTCTTTTGTTATTCCATTCTTTATTATACTCAGTTGGTTAAAGTTTTGATTTCTATACTCCATGAAATTAGTAGAATATCCTTGATATTTGCGCTTCATCCAGTATCTTTTCATGGAAATATTCTTCTGATCATTCTTGAATTTTACACTACAAAGCAGTATCATGTTGACAATTTGGACGTTAGTAGTTCTTGGACAAATTAATTCTTGAACTTGTTTTATTGAATTCTTATATCATTGTCATAATCCTCATGTTTATGTTATGTTGAAAGTCATCTGTGGCATGTAGTGCATAGATGGACTTGGTATGATTATGACCAGGGATTATTCGGTATAATCATGACCGTAATATTACAAATGATGTGGAAAAAGTCCTCATTGGCCCGTAGTGCATTGATGAACAGTTTTTGGTATGATTATGGCTATGGATTCTCTTTGGCCGTAGTGCAAAGATGAATTGTTTTATGGCATGATCAGGACCGTTGATGAAAACACGATTATCTTTGGCCCGTAGTGCATGAATAATTCGTGGTCGTGATACTAAAGAATATCCTTGGCCTGTAGTGCAGGGATGATTTAATGATGTGGATTATTTATTGAGCTGAGTCTCAACGATAAAAGTGATGAAAAACTTTTTAAATCATAAAAGATAGTAGATTCAATTCTCTACTTGACTCTTTTAATGAATTGCTTGTTCCGCTGCAGTTAAACTTGATGTCTATTGTATTTTATCAGTTTAACATTGTTGGAGGCTAATGATAATTTATTCTGCATTATCTTAGTCATAATATTTCTTACTGGGCTAGTTGAGCTCACCCTTTCTTTCACTGTTCTCTTCAGGAAATGAGAACATAGCAGGGACTAATCGGGGAACGGAGTGACGGTCCAGAGGATAGCATTAGTAGTCCTCACTATTCTGTGAAATAGTGTATTAATAATTGTAATGAGGACTATTTTTGAGTTTGTATAATCTCTAGTAGACAATAATTGTATTCAAACTCACAGTTATGTTTTGTCGTATTGTACACGACAGTCGTATTAGTAAGTTGTATTTGAATTATGTACCATGTATCTGACGACCCAAGATGGGTGATGTTTATCTAATTTTGGGGGCGTCACAATCTTAGTCATAATATTTCTTACTGGGCTAGTTTAGCTCACCCTTTCTTTCACTGTTCTCTTCAGAAAATGAGAATATAGCTGAGACGAGTCGGGAAACGGAGTGATAGTCCAGAGGATAGCATTAGTAGTCCTCACTATTTTGTGAAATAGTGTGATAATAATTGTAATGAGGACTCCTTTTGAGTCTGTATAATCTCTAGTAGACAATAATTGTATTCAAACTCACAGTTTATGTTTTGTCATATTGTACACGACAGTTGTATTAGTAAGTTGTATTTGAATTCTGTACCATGTATATGGCGACCTAAGATGGGTGATGTATACCTAATTTTGGAGGCGTCACATCATCATTGCCACGTCGCATACTAATTGTCAAATGGATTTTTTTGGACAACTCAGCTGCCACGTGTACTGTTCCGTTAAGTCAACCTTGACTTAACGGTTTTTTTAATTTTTTGTTAGTAAAATCGAGTACAGTGAGTTGACTGTAAAAAAAAAAAATTCAATTATCTATCTGTAAATTGACATATAGTACGATGACTGAAAAAATATTTAACCCCATATCCGCCACAAAACACTAGCAGTACAAATAATAGAATATGTTGTATCCCTCCGATTGCATCACCATTTTCAATATCCCCATTTTTATTATTTATTTTCAAAGGCAAGCCCACCCAAGTTTCACTAAATGCTAAAATAATCCTGTTTGATTACATAATTCAAGTACAGTAAAACCTCTATAAATTAACACTCGATAAACTAATATTTTTAAAAAAATAATATTTTCCCTCAATCCCAATTTGGACTAATGGAATAAATTAATAATTTTGATAAAATAATAATTATTAAAAAGACCCTTATATAAATATATGATCCCATCAAAATCATAAATTAACAATTCTTTCAAATTACAAATATATCTAGAGTAATATTGTAAAATATGATTATATTCTCGTTTGTTTTGTCTTGAAATTCAAATATATCTTAATTTCATCCTTAATTTCTCTTGAAATTCAAATCTAATTGAATTTCATCCTTAATATATAGTCCCATCAAAATAATATTTTGTCTTGAAATTCAAATCTAATTGAATATAATTTTTTTTGAAATAAAGTGTGAATGTAATTTGAAAAGTGGATACAAAGAATATTATTTAATTATTAAAAATAATTAATATCACTTACAATAAATTCTATTATTATATTAATTTAATAAATATGATACATTGCATCAAAAAAATGATAAAAACATCAATAAAATGCTATAATTTCAGTGCAATTAAATTATGTTCACCGAATAGAAAAACACTATTTAAATTAATAAATTATTAATTTATCGATTAAATAATAACTCTCTAAATTAATAAAAAAATTCAATTCTAATAATATTAATTTATAGAAGTTTTACTGTAATTACTCCTGTGCTCACCCCCCTAATCACCCCCACACCAAGCCACCGTCACACAAAAAAAAACATTTAGGTTTAAATTTGATATATTAATGGTGTATATAATATACGAGCAAATATATAAATTTGAACAAAATTATTTTTATTTATATTATTAAGTGAAAGGAAGAAATAACTATTTTGTCTATATTATTAACGAATAAGGGGAAATATAATTGTTTTTGTAAAGTTTTATAAAATAAATAAATATTAACCTTTTTTTTTCTCTCCCCCTCACCTCGTCTCTTATTTATCTCATAAGTACATATTTTTTCACCCGTGTTTTTGAATTATTATTTATTTTTTTCTTTTAATTAGAAACATATCAAAAAGATTAGTTTTAATAACATGTTATGATCAAAATATTATTACCATGTGGCCAGTTATTACTGGCTTAACCTATGTGGAACACGCTCGTTCCCCTAGGAAAGTTGGGGAAGGCAATTGAACCGCTCCTAGCTGCGCCTGCTTATATATAGGAATAGCTTACCGATCTACTACTTCTTTGCGATTCTCTCCCTCTACAGTTTCTAGAGAGAGAAAGCAAACCCCAACAAGCGCATTAGCTAGTCTAATCATACTCTTAAGTCTCTCTTTGTATATTTGTTCTACCAACACTTTCAGGTAATCCAAATCCAAACCCTAGTACTTACAGTTTTCATGTATATGTATAATAGTGTATATGAATTGTCCTGTTAATGTTATTACTTTAGAATTTAGATTTTACTGGTAATTTTAGATCTTAGGTTTATGTGTTGATATTTATTAATTTCAGGTGAAAAATTGAAAGGTTAGTATCCAAATTGTGTGGTTTGGATTAAATTTGTGGGACTTATGGGTAAAGGAGGGCAGAATTATGGGAAGAGAGAGACTACAGGGAGCAATACACAGTCGAATAGAGTAGTATTTGCTGCGTGGGCCAAAGATGTTGGGGAATGTGAAGAGGAGTTGCAGGTGAATCGAGATTTTGGATTATCGCCAGATGAAGTTGAAAAGAGAAGGCAGATCTATGGATGGAATGAGTTAGAGAAGCATGAAGGGCAGTCGATCTTTAGCTTAATTTTAGAACAGTTTAATGATACTTTAGTGAGGATTTTACTTGTTGCTGCTGTGATTTCATTTGTTTTAGCGTTGTATGATGGGGATGAAGGTGGGGAAATGGCGATCACCGCTTTTGTCGAACCTCTGGTAATATTCTTGATCTTAATTGTGAATGCAATTGTGGGGGTATGGCAAGAGAGCAACGCTGAGAAAGCTTTGGAGGCTCTTAAAGAAATTCAGTCACAGCAGGCAACTGTGTTTCGAAATGGGAAAAAATATTCGAGTTTGCCAGCAAAAGAACTTGTTCCTGGTGATATTGTTGAGCTTAGGGTTGGGGATAAAGTGCCCGCGGATATGAGGGTTTTGAATTTGATTAGCTCAACTCTTCGCGTTGAACAAGGGTCGTTGACGGGAGAGAGTGAGGCAGTTAGTAAGACTGTTAAGCCTGTTGCAGAAGATTCTGAGATTCAGGGAAAGAAGTGTATGGTGTTTGCAGGAACAACTGTTGTGAATGGGAATTGTATTTCTGTGGTTACTCAAACGGGTATGAATACGGAGATAGGGAAGGTACATTCGCAGATTCATGAAGCCTCACAGAGCGAGGAAGATACACCACTAAAAAAGAAGTTGAATGAGTTTGGAGAGGTTCTTACTCTATTAATTGGTTTAATATGTGCATTGGTTTGGCTAATTAATGTGAAATACTTTTTATCTTGGGAGTATGTTGATGGTTGGCCAACGAATTTCAAGTTTTCATTTGAAAAGTGCACGTATTACTTTGAAATTGCAGTGGCATTAGCAGTAGCTGCTATTCCCGAAGGTTTACCTGCAGTTATTACGACATGCTTGGCCCTCGGCACTCGTAAGATGGCTCAGAAGAATGCCCTTGTTCGCAAGCTGCCTAGTGTTGAGACTCTTGGTTGTACAACTGTGATTTGTTCGGATAAAACAGGTACTTTGACTACTAATCAGATGGCGGTGGCTAAGATTGTTGCAATGGGTCCTAGGGTAAATGCTGTCCGATTATTCAATGTGGAAGGGACCACATATAACCCTTGTGATGGAAAAATACAAGACTGGCCCCAGGGTCGAATGGATACTAACCTTCAAACAATTGCAAAGATTGCTGCTATCTGCAATGATGCCAGTATTGAACAAACAGGGAATCATTATGTTGCTAGTGGAATGCCTACTGAAGCAGCTTTGAAGGTAACAGAATAAAAATGTGAATTCTGACTTATTTCATTTGTCTGAATTGTACATACATGGCCCCATCTATTTTAGGAACGCTAAGTTATGGTTCATGTTGAGTTTGTATCATTCTAAGTTCTTTCTTTTTCTTTGTCAAGTACATCATATTACATTCTTATTTTAATGAAAAATAAATTCCTAAGACATCAACTGGTTCTAGGGTGTTCCTTAATTATCTGCACAAAATGCTAGGCCACCTGAAGTATTCAACTTAGGAGACTTGTCAACCAAAAAAAAGATTTAACTTGGGAGATCCCCCCTAATGTTCTGCTTTTCAGGTTCTTGTGGAGAAAATGGGACTTCCTGATGTACTAGATTCTGGCTCTTCTTCTTCCCATGGCGATGCACAACGTATGTCAATGGTATAAATGTTGTTTATATTTGCTTATTATACTTTTTTGTCTGCTAATAACACTTTCCCACTTCAACTTTCTGAATTTTTTAGGTTGTTGTAAAACATGGAGTAGAAGTGCTTGTCGTATTGCCACACTTGAATTTGACCGTGATAGGAAATCAATGGGAGTGATTGTGCGTTCTAACTCAGGAAGTACCTCATTACTTGTAAAGGTGATATATTTTTCTCCGTCCTCTTGGATATGTGTCTTTCACAATGTTATGTATAGTTGTAACTTATTGTGGAACACAACACATCCGGAAATGGAACTTTCTTTTTAAGACCTAATAGATGATTGATGCTTCCTCTCTCTTTTTTCTTTGTTTTTTTACTCCTCATAAAAATGGTCATTGTTTCTTAATACAATGCAATAATATGTCATGTAATTTTCTCAATCGTATACTTTTCTCCCAAACTTCTCCTTTTCAACAATTTGCATTTTAAGCTCCCCCATCCCGGGATAAGAGTCCACTTTTAAAAGTCCAACTTTGAAGGTAAATTTGATTTTGAACTGTTTATTATAATTCTCTATTAAATCATTATGATATGGCAAGAATTGGTACATTGATTTTTTAGGGGACTTGCATTCTAGGATGTCCTAGGTCCCTAGAAACAAATTCCTGACTAAAATCCCAACAAAATAAGGATGCTTAAACTAAAACTTCTATCATCCAGGTGCATCTTCTAGTTTCTATCCCTTCAAAATGACTTTTTTCTTTGAATTACACCTCCAAAGGCGTAGAGGCACAGCTCTCCAAATATGACCCTTGCTCTTGCTGACAGTAGAAATCTATCAAGAGGAAATCTCAGTCAATAAGCTCAGGAAAACCCGAGATATCCCAAATTTAGATAACACAAGAGCCCACATACCAGAAACGTAGGAGCCATAGTGAAGACGGTGTTTCACCTTCTCCTATGCACCCTCTCATAAGCAATAATTTATATAGTTAGTTGTAACTTTTACTTGCTTGAATATGTAAAAATAATACTAATAAGATTTATCCAGACCTTCTGTTGATCAAAAGATTATTGCCAATTGCTTCTTTGATCATATTGTAATTCAACAGTTTTAGTATAAATGAAATGCTGCCTAGGAGTTGTACCTCTTTTTATTTGGTGTGGGTTTTTCTTTTTCTAGCATTACATTTTCTGAATGCTATTATCTGCAGATGGCTGCCTTAATGTTTTCTTGTTTCTTTATTTCCTAGGACAGATGCCATATTCTAACCTATATATTTTTCAATCATTTAATGCTGCATGGGTGATAATTTGCATGTCTATTAATCATTTATGAATTATCTGCTTCTATGTCTTAGTATTGAGTTCAATGTAATGTCTTCTGGGAAATATACATTGCCAGCATTGCTGACAATTCTACTAAAGCAGAAATTAGGATGGATCTCTTAAAATGCATTTTATTCCTCCTCCCTTTTGTTCGATTTTATTGCCTTGCATAACCAGTCATATGACTCCCATGCTAAATTTGGCAGGGTGCAGTTGAAAATTTGTTGGAAAGAAGCTCCTTTATTCAATTGCTCGACGGTTCTGTTGTAGAACTCGACCAAAATGCCAGGGATGTTATCTTACAAAGCCTTCATGAAATGTCTTCTACCGCTTTACGTGTTTTGGGCTTTGCATACAAGGAAGACCCCTCAGAGTTTGCAACATATACTGGTGATGAAGACCATCCAGCTCATGATCTTTTACTCGATCCAGCTAAATATTCTTCTATTGAGAGTAAACTAGTGTTTGCTGGTTTTGCCGGGCTAAGAGTGAGTTACAATTCTTGTTACTTGTATTATGCTCTAAATAGCATTAAAGAATATTTTGGTTGATGATGATTCTTTAATGATTGATGATCTCCATTAATTTTTAATTCTCAAAGGATCCTCCTCGAAAAGAGGTTCGCCAGGCCATTGAGGACTGCAGAGCAGCTGGCATTCAGGTTATGGTTATAACAGGAGATAATAAGAACACTGCTGAAGCCATTTGTCGTGAAATAGGTGTTTTTGGACCAAATGAGGACATCAGTTCTAAAAGCCTAACAGGAAGGGAGTTCATGGATCATCATGACCAGAAAAGTCATTTAAGGCAGAGTGGAGGGCTCCTCTTCTCTAGGGCGGAACCGAGGCATAAACAAGAGATAGTGAGGCTGCTCAAAGAAGACGGTGAAGTCGTTGCAATGACTGGTGATGGGGTGAACGATGCACCTGCCCTGAAATTGGCTGACATTGGTATTGCAATGGGCATTGCTGGGACCGAGGTATATCTCATATCTCCTTTTCTTGGTTTTACTTTTATGCTAATGTAAAAGAGTCTGCATTTTGAAACAACAATTATTTATCCCTATAAGTGCACGTATGATTGGTCAGGCTTGGCCCTTTTCTTAACCTTGTTATGACAGAGAAATCGTTCTATCCACATATTGATCCTACATCTCTTGCATTATCTCGTTTCAGGTTGCCAAGGAAGCTTCGGACATGGTTTTAGCAGATGATAATTTTAGCACAATTGTTGCTGCTGTTGGCGAAGGCAGGTCTATTTACAACAATATGAAGGCCTTCATCAGGTCTATTTATCTCCCTCTTTGTTATTTGTGTAGCTTAAATACAGCTCTACGACAACATTGTTATTTTGAATGCTGAAGTGCTTGTTTGTCATTTCATGATCTCTTCTCGATTATCTACTTCAGTTAATAGTCATTGTAATGGGCGTAATATCTCAAGTATGTGGTCGTTTTAGTAACTGGCTTATCAAGAATTGTGAATTTTATATTTATTTTACAAGGTGGTGAAATACACTTACCATCTGTTTCTCACCTGTTCTGTTGTGTCCTTTTGCTAGAAGAAATATGGGTCTCAAGCAATTATATAAAAAGAGAATGAAATAAGTTAACTGTGCACAATTGGTGCAAGTAAATTGAGGTTCTGCTAGTGCCAATAATCCAAAAAATATGAATAGCAATCCATGAATAATCCAGAACCATAGATATCCATATAAACATATGATGAAAATCAACTGTCCGCTTAATCTGAGAAAGCATGGTAAACAATCTGTAGTGAGATTACTTTCTCAACCAAAATAACAGATGCTAATTCAGTTTATTAGAAGGATCATTTTAAAACAAGACCTTACCTAACAAACTTAAAGACTTAATTGGCCAGAACACAATGGAAGAGAAATGGTTCTGCAGCTTAGAATTTCTTTTGCATAGGAACTCCTGACGAACTGTGAAGAAAGCCACCATCAGATTTAGAAAATGCCAAATCCATTAAAATGCACTATTGAATAAAAGCAACCTTGTCAACTATTATTTGGAGAACTGAACTCCCTCCATATGCTTAATGACCTTGGGATTAAATTCCACACATTTTCCAAGTCCAGCTTTTTCCTGAAAAAGATATGGCCATTTAAAAGATGTTATTAATCAAATTGATAGCTACTGTGCATCTGTTTTTACATTCAAGAATTTCAACCACACCCCTCTAGGAAAAATCAAATATAAAGGTTAAATTTAAAGATTTTTGTTGCATAAATATTCCATAAGGGCATAAATAATGGTCTTATGATACTCCATCAATTTTCTTGTGACACTGCTGTTGCAAAACAATCAAGATAAGGAAGATTATGAAAGTTACTTGAGAGGGTTATGAAAGATCTGATAACCTTGAAAATATTTTCAGTTTAAAGATTGATGAAGCTTTTTACATTTCATTATTGGATAATTGTTGAGCCGAATGCATATCCCTTTCTATTTACGTTTTTATGCATCTGTTTTTGTTCACAGATTCTAAACCTCATGTACACAGCATACTATATTTTGCGTCAATACCCTGCATTTTACTTGTGCCGATTCAAGTTTTAATTACTTGAAGATGGACTATGGCTCCTGTCTGAGATTGATATATATCATTCACTTTTTTATGTTTATATGTTCTTAAGGAGAAACTGATTGTTAGGAAGTAGCTCTCTATTGGAGCTGCAATGCTTTATAACACTGGTTGTGAACTTGTAAAATGTACCTACTAACCAAGCAAAGGAAAAAAATAAATATACAACTAGGGTTGTAAATGGTAATTGAAAAATTAATATCCGTTCGCATCCGTATTCCAAAAAAGCATACATTATTCGTATTTGGAACAAGGCGGATATATTTGTATTCGATTTTAAGGTGTTTGTGTATAAACGGATATGAATATGAATATAAGCGTTTTCGTTTAACATTCGACCATAAATATATCAGACGGATAACGGATATTCGATATTCAGATTTGTATCTGTATTCGGAATTCATATCCGAATAATTTATGTGTGTATATACATGTGTGTATCTATATATATACACACACATACATTAATAATTTAATTATCAATCACCATATATTAAGTAAACATAATTTTCTCAAATAACCTTAAATATATAAGTCATTTTTTAATATCATACAAAAAATATTTTTAAAAATGTCATTTCACTTTTAAAAAGTAGGAAATAACACTTTTAAACATAATATTAATAAAACTAAAATGAATTCATTTAATTTTAATTAAATTATTTTTACTATTGTAAAGTATAAAATATCTAAAATGTATCATTTAACGAGAAAATTATACACTATAAGAACAAAATTATAGCTATTAGTTTGTTATAAATATTTTATTTTCAAAACTTGCATGAACAAGAGTGGATGATAAATTAGTATTATCTGAAATTAATTTGATACTTTCTCTAGGATGTTTAAATTTTTATTGATTTCTATGATCAATGATGTTTCCTCTCCTTTATGAGTAGGATGTTTAATTGATGTGTTGTTTAAACTATAAATGGTGATGAGTAATTATTCAATTTTTTCTTTTAATCTTTTGTAAATAATTTGAATGAATTTTTTATTGGGTAACTAATAAACGAATTTGGATACCCGAATATTCGAATAATCTATTCGTTCGAATAAAAATAAAATAAACAAAAACGGATATTATCTGTATTCGGATATTATTTTGAATAGTATTCTTAAAATTCGTCGAATACGGATAGGATATTAATTTTTCAGATACATGTATCCGAATCCGTATATATCTGTTTACAGCCCTATATACAACTATGGAATCAAACAATCCTGTCTCTTCTTGGAAGGAAGTTTCCTTTCCTTTACACCTTTTGTACAAGGTGGGAAATTGAGCTTATGCTGTATGTTTCTCGGCACTGCTGTATCTTTCTTGGAACTGTCACAAGCTGCCCCTTGTGTCAACTTGTCTGCGAAGTATCTTCAGTTTTTGCTAAGCATCAAGTTATTTATTGTACTTCTAATATTATGCTAATTAAAGTTTCTTTGAAATTTGTGACAGATACATGATTTCCTCAAACATTGGCGAGGTTGCATCTATATTCCTCACAGCTGCTTTAGGTATACCAGAAGGCCTTATTCCTGTTCAGCTTCTGTGGGTCAATCTAGTCACCGACGGACCACCGGCAACAGCTTTGGGATTCAATCCACCTGACAAGTACATAATGAAGAAACCCCCTCGTAGAAGTGATGATTCTTTGATCAGTACATGGATATTATTCCGTTATCTGGTATTTTATGTCTCAAATTTTCCTTTTGAAACCAATTTCAGATGGCTCGACTGAACTAAAATACATATTACTTAATTTTCTCAATCTTGTTGATGCAGGTGATTGGACTCTATGTTGGGATAGCTACTGTTGGAGTTTTCATTATATGGTACACACAAAACTCTTTCTTAGGAATTGACCTGAGTAAAGATGGCCACAGCCTTGTCACTTATTCCCAACTTACTAACTGGGATCAGTGCAACTCCTGGGGGAATTTCTCAGCTTCACCATTCACAGCCGGATCCCAAGTGTTCAGTTTTGATGCCAACCCATGTGACTACTTTCAGACTGGGAAAATCAAAGCAATGACCCTCTCCCTCTCCGTATTGGTTGCCATTGAGATGTTCAATTCCCTTAATGCCCTTTCCGAGGATGTGAGCCTCTTGACTATGCCCCCTTGGGTCAACCCGTGGCTTCTCTTGGCGATGTCAGTCTCATTTGGCCTGCACTTCTTGATCCTCTATGTTCCTTTCCTTGCTCAAGTATTTGGCATAGTACCATTAAGCCTGAACGAGTGGTTGTTGGTGGTGGCTGTTGCTTTCCCTGTGATTTTGATTGATGAGGTTCTCAAGTTTGTGGGTAGGTGTACAAGTGGAGCTCGATCATCGCGTTCTAGAAAATCATTGAAGGACAAGGCAGAGTGAGGTTGTATTTAAAATCATTAAAGACTTTTCAATGGGTCTAAATGACCTCTTATTATTCTTGGTACTTCCTTTAACCCTTACTCATGTTAAAGTAGCAAGGGTTAGGTGGACCTCTAAGATTCAATTAAACTGGTTAGACAACCTGTGATATTCTTTAACAGTGCAATTATTAGGATTTGCTAGCTTTCTTTTACCCTTGATCTTAATTTTCGGTGGATCTCATTATACTGAAGAAAAATGAAATTAATACCAGTTAATTTCTATCTGTCTTGGCTTCATTCCATTGTATTTGACTTTTGGGTAGCAAGTTAGAAAATTAAGAAACATGGTTCTTTAATCATAAATTCTACTCTTAGAGCACCTTTTTTCTCCTCTATACATTTGCTCATCTGCAGTCTTTTTCTTACTTTTTCCTTTTCTCGTGAGATGTTATATAATTACTTTTTCATTTTACAATATTTGGTAATCTTTTTTTATTAAATTTTAATTACTCAAAAAGTTCGGAGTTCTTGTGATGTTTATACTGCATTGGTCAATTGGCTTCTTCATTTACTTGATATTGTGCAGTGACTTGCGTTCCGTGGTAAATCTAACCAAGACTGGAACAGTACGAAAACCACTTAAAAGCCCCTAAAACACGTACACAAGCATTGATACAGAGAGAATTATCATCCACTTACCAGATATAACCTCGTGACTTCAGGGGCGAGGCTCTGGCATCCTCAGTCCCTCTCTGAATGTGAAACAACCCGAGAAGTTGGAGCAGCATCATTGCTGTCCGCGAAATACTATGTGGTGACAAACCGTGAGTTGGCGATATCTGGTGGTGGAGCATGACCTGCAGCTGGTTCAGTTGCATCCTAACCAGATGGCAGAGCTCGCTCGTCGCCTGGCTGCACATGAGCAGGCTGAAAGTTGCCACGATAAGCTGTACAGCTTTTGGAGTTTTTGGTACTACTGCATATCTTGAATGTTGTTCGAGGGTCATAATAGAAATTGTAGGCTTCTATGTCGATCCTACACAAGTTTTATACTTCAAGAGGAAATGAAGTAAACTTTGTCAGGCTTCTTTTGAGACCAAACCTCACGTTTTCTATCCGTGGTGGAATATTTCAAGCCCTTGAGTCACGTTCAAGCCATTCCTCTTCAAAGACTTTCTAAGTATTAGCAAGGAAGAGCATTTATTTCTATACAAAAGTAACTGCTCAATTTGGTGTCAAGTCTATAGAAGCAGAATGTATTAGCAATCACTTGGGGCTCGTTTGGTTGCCCCCTCAATTTAAATAAATACAACCATATACATTTTGTATTTATCCTTTTTGAATAAATATTACACATTTCTTTCTAGTTCATTCATCTTAAAATCCAATATTTCATCATCTCATGAATCAACATTTAAAAATTGGGATCAAAAGGCTTCATTAAAATTTGTGTAAACAGCTAATGGCTTATTTTCTCTAGTTCGCCTGTTAGTTACTGTTTTTGTTTCTATTAAACCCTAAACAGATGAAAAACTACTACAAGAGATTAAAATTATCCAGGATTCTAGCATCTGCTGAAACATGATTCTAGAATTTGCCCGCGTCCATTGACACCACAACTCATTCTATTGAAGTGCTTATGAACGACTGTAAAAACATATCAATTGTTTGACTCTAAACAATTAAAACATCTGAATGTTATCAACTGTCACCAAAGCAAAAGCTCAGGGAGATTAAACAAATATTCATCGACTCCTTCATGTACTGCAGTTCAGCAGAAGACGCGGATATTATACTAAATATATTTGTCAGTTGCCACAATAATCTTACAAATACCATTTCATTACTAGGAATTTTCATACTCACATCTGTAATTACGAATCTAAAAGACTAAATTCATAACCTATAACAACATTAAACAACCCCATTCAGCCTTCTAACTAAACCCCGACCATTATCACAAAAAACGACCCACCTGAATAACTAAAATCTTCTTGACAGCAAGACTTTTGAAGAAGAAAACCCTAACCACCAAACCCATACAGGGTCCTTCCTTGCCTTTTCAGTGCATACACAACATCCATGGCTGTCACAGTCT
This sequence comes from Panax japonicus, assembly GCA_020205505.1. Taxonomy (NCBI): domain Eukaryota; kingdom Viridiplantae; phylum Streptophyta; class Magnoliopsida; order Apiales; family Araliaceae; genus Panax; species Panax japonicus. The sequence goes on along the minus strand of CM035109.1, from coordinate 67,901,555 downwards.
TACGGCGAGCATGCTCGGTATATGTTACAGCATCACGGATAACATTCTCAAGGAAAATCTTGAGAACCCCACGAGTCTCTTCATAGATCAGCCCACTAATACGCTTCACTCCTCCCCTGCGAGCCAATCTCCTTATGGCTGGCTTAGTGATTCCCTGGATATTGTCCCTCAGCACCTTACGGTGACGTTTTGCTCCTCCCTTTCCCAATCCCTTTCCTCCCTTCCCTCTTCCTGACATCTTCGCTTTACTCGAATGAACGCTTCCTGAATCCCTGTCAAATTGGAAGACAAAATTCATTAGCATTTCATTTTTATCAGCTGCAATGGAATGGATTAAAATAGAATTAACATTGAAACATCATTAAGAAATTCTTAGAAAATGAAACCCTAGTTACATCCGGTTGCATTCATTGTGTTTCATATGCAAAAAATTAAATTACATATTAGAACAAAATAAAAAAAAAATTGGTTTTTTCTTGTCTAAATTAATAAAGATTTTAATCGATTGAACTAATTAAAAATTGAGTTATTGGTAAGAGGTAAACGCTACTGAAAAAAGTATCAATTTTAAATCTAAAAAGAATGAGATAGAGAGAGTGATAGACGAACCTGAAAACTGGAAATCTGATCTTATGCGTCGGATGAGAAGATTGAAAAAGGGGAGGGAAGTGGGGGTGAATTTATAGGGTGGGGAGATTTTGGGATGCTGGGCTTCAATCCTAGACGGGGTTATGGAAAGAGTCTATAACCGTTGATGGATAGTTAAAGGAGGGTGCAGATTAGATATTTGAAACCACGGGGATCGACGACGTGGCAGATGTGTTTTCTTAAAATATTTAAAAGTTTCAAATGGGTGGTTTTGAGCTTTTCGAAATGAGCGCGGGAGGGGACAGCTCACAGCTCCCAATTTCATTGGGAGGGAAGCACTGAAAATTACTACTCCATGTACATTTACTAGGCTAATTGGGTGTGGTCTTTTTAATCTTGGATAGGATTCATTTTTTATTTTATTTTTGTTATATTAGACTAAAATTTAGTATTTTTGTTTTTTACATTCAAGTTTTATAAGTAGTTTTTTTTATCAATTATCATCGAGTCATGAGGAGTTTCGTTGATAGAATTCATATTGTTTATATTTTCGACAATGATACTATCATATAAAAAAAGGTAACATAAGAGCATCTCCAGCAGACAGGAAATGCTTAAATCTTAGACTAAATTTAGTCTAAGATTCAAAATTTATTTCAGCAGGCAGATTAAATATAGTCTAGAGTATTTTTCTGCAAAACAAAGAGACTATACTAAATGGACACTTAAGTTGGTACGAATTTCCAACAACTCTATAAAATAAGAAGTCCATTCGGTTTTTTTAGTTTTTAAGTGGTTTCTAGCTTAATTTTACAATGACTAGATTGTTACAACAACAGTTGGTTTAGTTAACTGTTGTGATTAAGTAGTTTTATTGGATTTAAAACTTATTATGTCTCGTTGGACTTAATTGTATGTTCAATTTCAGTTGTTGGCTTACATCCAAATTTTTATACAATGCTGTTGAATTGCTTTGCACTTTTATCAATGGTGTATTAATCTGGGTTATAAAGTTTACAACACATCCCACCAATTATATTAAGGATTTTACTTGACTATTGTTAACGCAGATACCAAGTGATGAATATCTTTGGCCTATATGATAATATAATTAAATATCTTTGGCCTGTAGTGCAAAGATGAATGATTTTTGATGAATATATTTGGCCCGTAGTGCAAAGATGAACATGTGTTTAGATGAACATGACCAACTGATGAATATCTTTGGCCTATAGTGCAAAGATGAATATTTGATTCCAGATATATATTGATTGATGTTACAGAGATAAAATAATTATGATGGACTGATAAATTCATAGATATTAGTAGATTTCATCCTCTACGTAACTCTTCTAATATTTTCCGCTGCGAATATTGATCTAAAACTTGTTGTTTAATGTATTCTCTCAGATTTTTTTCTGTTGAAGACTAACGATAATTTTTTGTATATTATCTTAGTCATAATATTCTTTACTGAGCTAGTTGAGCTCACCCTTTTCCTTTTTGTTCCATTTTTTTTTCTCAGGATGCGAGAATATAGCGAGTACGAGTCGGGGTATGGAATGAAGGTTCTAGAGAGAGTTGTTTAGTAGTACTCACCATTTTTGTAAAATAGTGTATCAATAAATGTGATGAGAATTTATTTGAATATAGATATTATCTAGAAGATAATATTTGTATTCAAACTCACAATTTTACTGTTGTAATAATAAAGTTGTAGTTGTTTCTGTACCATGTATTGACAACTCAGAATAGGTGATATATACCTATTTTGGGGGCGTCACATTTTCTGCTACTTCACTACTGTTATATCAAGTATTATTTTACGATAAGAGAAATTATTCTTTTGTATTCAAGAAGAGAACTTCTGTTATTTCATTTCTTTATTGTTCTGTTGGAATAACCTGTATACGCGGGCTACCCCATACTTGGTGACATTCTTCTAATATTCTGTCTTTATTATTTTGTCGAAATATCCTGTCTGTGCTATACGCCGGACCTGGTTCCATTTTTATTATTCCGTCTTTATTATTCTGTCGGAATATCTTGTATGTACTATACGCCGGACCTGGTTCTATACTCAGTTGATTATACTTTTGACTTCTATACTCCATGAAATTAGTGGAATATCTTTGATATTTGCGCTTCATCCAGTATCTTTTCGTGAAAATATTCTTCTGAGCATTCTTGAATTTTACTCTACAAAGCAGTATCATGTTTACAATTTGAACGTTATTGGTTCCTGGACAAATTAATTCTTGAACTTGTTTTATTGAATTCTTATATCATTGTCATCATCCTCATGTTTATATTATGTTGAAAGTCATCTGTGGCCTGTAGTGCATAGATGGACTTGGTATGATTATGACCAGAGATTATTCGGTATAATCATGACCGTAATGTTACAAATGATATGAAAAAAGTCCTCATTGGCCCGTAGTGCATTGATGGACAGTTTTTGGTATGATTATGGCTATGGATTCTCTTCGGCCAAAGGTGCAAAGATAAATTATTTTATGGCATGATCAGGACCGTTGATGAAAACAAGATTATTTTTGGCCCGTAGATCATGGATAATTCGTGGTCGTGATACTATAGAATATCTTTGGCCTGTAGTGCAAGGATGATTTCATGATGTGGATTATTTATTAAGTTGAGTCCCAGCGATAACAATGATGAAAAACCTTTTAAATCATAAAAGATAGTAGATTCTATTATCTATTTGACTCTTTTAATGGATTGCTTGTTCCGCTGCAGTTAAACTTGATGTCTATTGTATTTTATCAGTTTAACATTGTTGGAGGCTAACGATAATTTATTATGCATTATCTTAGTCATAATATTTTATTACTGGGCTAGTTGAGCTCACCCTTTCTTTCACTGTTTTCTTCAGAAAATGAGAATATAGCTGTGACAAGTCGGAGAACGGAGTGATGGTCCAGAGGATAGCATTAGTAGTCCTCACTATTTTATAAAATAGTGTGATAATAATTATAGTGAGGACTCCTTTTGAGTTTGTATAATGTCTAGTAGATAATAATTGTATTCAAACTCACAGTTTATGTTTTGTCGTATTGTACACGACAGTTGTATTAGTAAGTTATATTTGAATTCTGTACCATGTATCTGGCGACCCAATATGGGTGATGTATAACTAATTTTGGGGGCGTCACAAATAATCTGATAAAATATAATAGACAACAAGATTTAGATCAACAACTGCAGCGAAAAATAGCAATCCATTAGAAGAGTCAAGTAGAGAAAGAATTCTACTATCTTATAAGATTTAAAAGTCCATCATCAATATTTTATCCCTTAACATCAATCAATATATATCTTGAATCAAATATCCATATTTGCACTACAAGCAAAGATATTCATTTGTATCACCAGTTGGTCATGTTCATCTCAACACCTGTTCATCTTTGCACTACAGGCCAAAGATATTCATTAGGTAATCATTCATCTTTGCACTACAGGCCAAAGATATTCATTTGTATCATCATTTAGGACTGAGGATGATTAAAAATATTTTAAAGAAAACGAAACTAGTGAGATAACAGATCAAATATTAAGGATTCGTATTACAGTTTATCAAAGTTCAATAATATTATGAAATAACCAATTTTGAAGCAGAATTCAAAAATAATGATCAAAACATGGATACAATCAAAGATAGTAACCATAATAGACAACTTGGATAAAAATAAGAAAATTTTATTTTTCGGTGAATAGTGCTGTATTTGTGAATAGTGTTGTATACGTGAATAGTGCCGTATACGTGAATAGTAACTCTGACACAAAAAATTCTAAATTTGATAAAAAATTCATACCAATATTTCGGTATAATGATATTGAATAAAATATCATTTAAGAAGAAGATAATATCCGTTAACTCAAAATATCAGTACTTCTGATCGGAATATCGGTATAAGGCTAAAGGAAACTTGCACTGATTAACAGAAACTCACAAAGTATCTAAATACTCATAAAATACACTCAATAATCCAGAGAGAAAAAGAGAGAACTTATTTCTGGTGTGATTTTCAATTCTAACTTAGTCCTCTATTTATAGAAAAATGTTAGCACGCCGAAGCAGACTTAACCTGCAACCTGATGGCTTTACCTGCTACTATTCCCACCCACCACATTTGAATAAAAATCTCAGCACATTTCTTCACCAACCAATAGTGGAGCCCACCAATTCTAGAATTTTAAACCAAAATGATTTATAACCTGATTTTCGAATCAGCCACCTCTTAAATTTCATAATAAATTATACACTCATTTTTAACGGTTCAAAATTTATGGACATATAATCAACTTATATATGTATAACATATCCAAAAATTAGAACGATCCAACGGTCGGATTAAAAATTATAACTCCCGCAATATATCTCAAAAAATACTTGTTTAATTTTTAATACCTCCAATCCGACAAAATACTAATAAAACACCTCAACATTAATTCCATCATTTATAACCACATAAATAAATTCATCATTTATATTCACATAAAATAAATATTTTCTTATCATATGAATCAATGATTAATTATTCACAAATAATATTACAGAATCACATTTATGACAATCAGGCTGTTCCCAGGAAAGGGCTTTCCAATAAGGATTTCTCCTTACTGGCGCGCAATTAGGTGACCAAACCTCTCCTTAACATATCTTTCTAGACGTTGCCAATAATGTTATCTAATAATATTATTCCAAATAATCTGAATTACTGGTCTGATAAAGGAGATATTGTGCAGTGACGATAATTGAAACAACAATAATATAAAATATCAATGCAACAATTATCGAATCAATAAAATAAAATATTGAACAGTAACTACTGTGACAATTATTGAGTAATGCCTTCTTACGTAAGGATCAATAATTCAACAATACTGTGCAATACCGTGTGCTACTGTGCAACAACGCGTATTACTGTATTTTAACCACCGGGTATTTCAACAGTGTTAACGGTAACAACTACGCCGTTATTCAATTTTGTCGTTTTCTTCATCCGACAGTTATTCATTATGGGGCCCACAAATAGTTGCGTCGTCTTACGAATATTCCCCGACAGAAAGAATAATCCACGACCAAACGAATATTCCCCGACAACAATGAATATTATATAATCACTTGCTTATTTTGAAAATTTTGCACATTTCACCCATAACCAAAGTATTATATCAAATTAATACCTTATTATTCACAATAATAATTAGAGAAAATTTGATTTTATTCATTAATAAGTTGGGGTCTTACAATAATTTTTCAAATACAATTCGAATTCGAGTATGAATTTAACGTTTTGAGTCGAATTCGAGTAGCTTTCTGTTCACTTCGGTTCGATTCGTTTACATCTTTAATCCTAATTATTTTGTTTTCAAATTTATACTTAAGATTATTAGTTTAGGGATTATTAAATGGCCTAATAACCTTGAGATTATAACATTTACAAACAAACATAGTTGCGGAGAATATCGAAAGAGAAAATAGTGAAATTTGAGAAGAAAAAATACAAAATTTTAATTGTAATTTGTCTAAGGGTAAATATAATAAAAACGATTAAAATAACCTCTATTTATTTTTTTTTTCTAAACTTTTTGCGCCAAATAATCTATTTCAAGGAAAAATAAAAAAAAATTAAAACTTTATCCTCAAACTTATCCTTAAAGTACAAATATCAAATGTACTAGCAACAGTCCCGTGCCTCCGACATTATGAATAGTGAGATTTATTCTAAACTTTGGACGACCCAGATGATTTATTAGAATGAGCAGAAAATTCAAAATCATTTGTATTTTATTATATAGATTCTTTAGATTGAGGAAGGTCAATTTTATATTTTTTTAGGTTATGTTCGTTTGCAAAAATTATAATTTAGAGATTATAATTCTAAGACTATTAATCCTAAAATTATAATCTCGAGATTGTAATTATAATCTCAAAACTATTACACCATTTTAAAATTCCTATATTAATAATTTAAAGTCTAAATTTGGAAAAAAATAAAATACTTTGAGATTAATAGTCAGAATTACAAACAAACATAGGCTTATTGTCCAATCTTTCAAATTTATAAATATACTCAATCCTTTTGGTCTATAGTGTAAATAAATTATTTATAGTGGATAAATTTGAAATTTCGGAAAGTTGAACCCTAGAGTTCAGAGGTTAAACAGAAGTTTGAAGTTCGAACATTCTTCGACACTCCACACCGTCTTCTTCCCTCAATCCCTCTTTCAGTATCTACACACACACACATATATATACACTGTATACATACATAAATATATGCTGAATGGGTTTCTTCGATTTGAATATACCTTACTTGGAATCAGACAAACACACCGCCGATAATTCCACCAAAAAAGCCACTCGATTGAAGCTCATAATCAAGGCAATGGAACTCGGCTACACCGGAATCGCTTACAACCGTTCGATCAAAGGCGTCATGTCAGAATCCGACCGCTGCTCTCTCTCTCTCTTTCCTCTATCCTCTATCCTCAAGCTTTCCCCTTCTCTCTCTTCCACCGTCAATTTCCACCGTAATCTCCTCGACATTCCGATTTCATCTCCCTTCCGTCAGTACACGCGGCTCACCGTGATTGTGGATAGTTCTTCGCAAGCTTCTGCTCTCAATTCCGGAAATCCCATTCTCAAGAGTTATGACATTGTTGCGGTTCGGCCGCTGAATCAGAGTGCTTTTGAACATGCGTGCCAAGCTTCTGAGGTGAAGTGTGAGTCGTTGTATAAGGGATTGGAATTTGTTTAATTGTTGTAATGATGTGTTTTGATGATTGTTGTTGGATGTGTAGGTGGATTTGATTGCCATTGATTTTTCAGAGAAGTTGCCATTTCGGTTGAAGCAACCCTTGGTTAAAGCTGCAGTTGAGGTTTGCTTGTTATTTGGCTTGAAATATTATGCTATTTTTTTTAATTATTTGATCAATTTCAGTTATTATTATTGTTGTCAAACATGAGAATCAATAGATACATTATCTAAAGATATACCGTGGTAACTATTAAAACAACACATTAAAGCCGCCCTCCCTCGCCCTTTTCAGCAGAAAAGGTGTTAACTTTTTCATCATAAGCCTTAAAATGTTAGTCTTGGTTTTCTTATATTCTTCTAAAGACTGTCTCCACATTCTTTTTTCTTGTCTCTTTCTCACATGGTGGAAACATAAATACATAGCTTTAAAATTGACGCTTTTGGTTTTATATTTGTTTCTTTATAAATATTACTGAATAGTGAATATTACTTAAGCCTCTAGTTTAGAGTATTCAAACTATAATCTCAATATTTTATAATTTGTTTCTACACTTGCTTGACTACTTAAGTATTAATCTTTAACTAGGCTTTATTGTCCAATAAACTGAGTTCTTTATATGTTTAGATATATTACTCTGTCTAGCATTTCTTTCAATATTCTATGATCCAACACAAAAATCATGAGTCGTGAATTTTTTGATAAATGCGATTTACTATTTGACAACTACAGACTATAGTTATCATGTTTAGAACATGTGAGTATTGGAAGTAACAACAGAAAAATCTCTATACTCATCAAAAATGAAAAGAAGAAGCTCTTGTTGTAACCACCGACTAACCACGAACTCAATTATACATATTAAAACAGACACATACACATGTATATAATATAATATAAATTACTCTTGATAATGAAGTACTCCTTCCGTGCGAGTCTCATTTCCAAAAAAATAGTTTCAAATTTAAAATCATAACTCAATTAAAAACACTATTGATTTTAAATAAAAGCTAAGTTTTACCGCTTACTATTAAGGCTAAATTTAGAACTATACGAAACTTTGTGTCTTTTTACAGAAAGGGACTTTCATTTGGGGATGGAGAGGGTATTAGTGTAATTGAACAGTACCAAGTATATTGTATTTCTTACTTATTATTTTTCTTCTTTCCTTTTCCGTCCCTCATTCAGACATTCTTTTTAAGTTCCAAATAAATGCTAATTCTTGTCTATCCAAAGATATTCAAGGTTTTAACAATATGAAATATTTGTTAAGGTATTAATTGTAAATTTCTTACTCTAAAATAACAATATATTGAATTTCCTGTGGCAATGTGTGTGTGTGTGTATATATAATATTTCTGGTACGTAGCGTGGCATTGATTTTGAAATCATTGAAAATGGTGTAGGTTCTTCAGGAAGTGTTTTATTAATTGTCTTTCTTTAATATGCAGCGTGGGGTGTATTTTGAAATTACTTACGCCAGTCTTATTATGGATGCTCAACTGAGGAGGCAAATGATATCTAGTGCCAAGGTGAGGATTCACACGTTTTCTATTGGTATGGAGATTTGATATTTTAGGATTGAGCCAATGATTAGAGATGTACTTTTGGTTTGGGTACCATGCGTTGGGGCTGTATCTTACTGTTTACATTTATTGTTATTAATTTATGGGGCTGTAAATGAGTTGAGTCCAGTCAAGTATGAGATTTTCAAGGTTGATTTGTTTAAAGGAGATGAGCTTGAACTCGTATCGAGCTTTTGAACAAGCCAAAATTCTTATAAATTGTTTTGTTAACTACTTTTTTTATTTTATAAATATTTTTTGACAATTCATATATATAGGAATATCTATCTATGATTATTGTATTTTGGCTTATTTAAGGCTAGCTTTAGAATGGATATTCCTGCGTATATGTATTGTTAAGCCATGAGTCGGTATTTAGTTCAACTCTAGCTTGTTTGTGAACAAATGAATCGATATTTTTGAGTTCAAGAATGACCCATTTATTTATTCCAAGCCTATTCTATTGTTAAAAATTGACATGTTTATTCACGAATTGAGTCAAGTTGAGCTATAAATGAGCCGAGCTCTAGCTTGAGCTTTTTTGGCTAAGGATATGTTCGTTTGCAGCCCTAATTCATGCAAATCAAAATCCGATCACAGGCTCAAGGCAACAAGGATCTTCTAGGAGGCAACAGTACTACTATTCATTTTAAGCTTACCTTGGGAAGTGGACTAAAGACTGCTATTTGTTCCATAAACTGGGAGGAAATATTTTTTTTGAACCTGTCATTTAATGATGAAATTAAAAACATGCAATGTTGTAGGCTTCCTTTGAACATTGAAAATACTGAGATAAATGGCAGTGGTAGTCACCCATTCTTAGATTTTTTGTCAGTTGTGAAAATGTATTGATTGTTGGTATTGGTAGTCATTGCGACTTGTTTTGGCTATTTGTCTGATAAGCTAAATTCCTAATTCTTCAGCTACTTGTGGATTGGACTCGAGGAAAGAATCTTATTTTCTCAAGTGCTGTCCCTTCTGTAACTGATCTTAGAGGGCCATATGATGTTGCAAATTTGTTGACTTTGCTCGGGCTCTCTATGGAACGTGCTAAAGCAGCTATTTCCAAAAATTGTAGGTCTGTAAATTTGCATACCGTCTGTTTGAGGATGTTGTGATGATGTTTTGTTGTGTTATAAATGATTCTGTTCCAATGGAATGCAGATCTCTTATAGCTAATGCTTTGAGGAAAAAGCAATTTTACAAGGAGGCCATAAGGGTTGAAGTAATATCATCAACTGCACAGTGTGACTCCAAGGAGCCGGGGTTTGATGACTGGCTTAAATGGGACCCCATCTCCAGCGGTGAGGGTGACTTGCTATTAGATGAAATGGCCAAGTCCTTTTTTGCCTCCAATAAAGAATCCAATGATGTGAAAGCCATTGATTTTGCATCAGTTGTAGAAAGCTTACAGCCACATGGTTTGCTAGTCAAGGATATGGTGCCTGTTACAAAGCCGGCGTTAGAGCCTCCTCATCATGGTAATAGTTTGTCTTCTGCTCAGGAGACCGTGGTACCATTTGCAGTTTCTGGAGCATCTGAGAAGGTAGACAGGCTTAATCTTCTTCATGAAGAATATCAGACTTCATTAGATGACACTCCAGCAAAAGATCAAACCTTTAGCTGTGCAGGTTCAAAAATTTTACCAGCTGATACCCTCAAAGTTTTCTCCAAGTTTGAGAAAGGTGTTTCCCATGCTACCTCAACCGATAAACAAACTAAGGTTTCAAATGGGTTGGATGCACTCCTAGTCAATCATGAAAGTGAAGTGGATGGTTTCCAATTACAAAGTTTCATGAGTATTTGTGGAACACATGTCACGTTACCGACTGATACTCCGAAAGGTTTCACTAATGCAGAGGAAATGGGTACCCAAGCTAACAAAATTGAGGAATATCCTAGCAGTTTGGATGTATGTTTGGCCAATCGTGAAGCTGAAGTTCATGATTTGCAACCACAAAGTGGCATGCCCATTTGGGAAACCTGTCTTATCTCACTAGATGATGCGACAATAGTTCACAGTCCGAGAAAAGATACAGAAATTGCTCATGCCTGTAATTCTGCTGCTGCTGCTGCAGCTACAGAAACTGTTACCATGTCCAAATATTATAATTCTTCTGCTTTCCCAAATGAAGAGTGCAAGAGGCCAAATAGTTCGGATGTAGTTTTAGCTATTCCAGATGTTGTGATGAATACAATCTCAATTGAGACAGATGTTGAAAGTTATGCTGTTGCTGTTGTTGAAACTGTTACCTTGTCCAAAGATCACAGTTCTTCTTTCATGAATGAAGAGTGCAGGAGGTCAAATAGTTTGGATCTAGTTTTAGATACACCAGATGTTGTGTTGGATGAAATGTCAACTCAGATGGATATAAAACATATATCAAAAAGTGAACAATTTAGGGAAACTGGAGGCGATTCTGTTATTTTTTCGGATGGATCATCTGTTTTGGAATCTGATAATATGTTGGTAAATAATACTGATTCTGCAATTGCCAGTTATGAGCCAATAGCGGATGTAACAATGGAAGATAAAAAACAAGCTGAAAATCAGTTTGGAATGAAATATTCAACTTTGGAAAAATCTGTTTCAGGTACTGGCCTTATTTTATTACTCTCTCCGTCCTCAAAAAGATGAGCAAAATACATTTTTCACACATTAAGAAAAGAGCAAAGTAGAGGAAAGAGAGCAAAAAAGTTCCAAATTTATCCTTAGAGGTCCCACAAGATTAATAGAAAGTGATGAGTTCTTTTTTTTATATTAGCGGACCTCACTAAAGGACATTTTTACCCTTTACTTTATTTATCCTAGCTTATCCTTTTGTGGAGGGAAAAAATATTTATAGTCATTCTTTTGAGGATGGAGGGAGTATTTCTTTAACGAGTATAAAATGATAGAGGACTTTTCACACTTTCATTTATTTACTCATGTTAGTGTTCTGTAAGCCTATTTTAATTTGACTGATTCATCATTCTGGTTTAGGAGCTTGCATTTCACGTAGTACAAATTTAAGTATAGTGTGAACCTGTACTTTAATTTCTTCCCATGTCAATATTCTTTTACTTTCATCCATATGATAACATGTGCAGGTTTTTACCTAGGTGCATTTTTTTAAATAATAATTCTAATAATTGTATTAATATGATTCTTTTGGTACTTTTAAGAACAATATATTGGGAGGAAAATTTGAATTCTAAGCTATCAGCGTAGGAGTGTTAATGCAAACTACTTCAATTATGTTATCTAGTATCAGCAGATTTGTTCATATTAACATTCAAACTTCTGCATCAATTTCGTTGATTGATCATAACCTTTTTTTTCTTCCCCTTTTGTGAATCTTTCTCCTAAAGATATTATCTCTAAGTCTGTCTATGTTTTCAAACAATGAGTTTAGCATTTATAGCCTACTTATGTAGTGGAATTAAGAGCTAGTGAGTGTGTACAATGTACTTTATCAACCTACTAATTAGTTATACCAAATGCAGGGAGAGATAGAGTAAAACGAAGGACATCTCATCATGCTCGCTTGTTTCCTTTCAAGCAATTATGGAATCCGGTATCATTCAAGAAGAAATCTCGGAAGTTTAAAAACAAAAGCATATCTAGGTAAGTTTTGCCTGCTAAATCGTTTTTGTTGATCGACAAATGAATAATAGTTGAGGGGATTTACTATAATCTTTTGTTTTATTTATATTGGTTTCTCAGTAGGTTGGGGAGTTTTTGATACATATCATCCCTTAATATATTTGGGTTTTTAGAGTTGAGCTTCGATATCATATTTTTGTCAAGATTGAAAGGGGATAGAAATCTTGAATTTATGTCAAAGTTTTGCAACTTCTATAGATTAATATTTAACTAGAACATGCCTTTCTTATTGGTGTGGTGGTTGCTCATTTCAAGCTTCGTAAAATATTTCATGGATTTGGTGACTTAATGGTTGTGCTGCATGTTGTATGGATGCTTTTTCTTCCCTTTCTTTATGTTGTTTCCAGCTTCAATTAATATCTTTGGAAATACAAAAAGAATAAAGTCATGTGCTCTATGTTTTAGCTTTGAAAATTATCCTAGAAAATCATTTTTTTATGAAATCTAGAGACAACAATACAATTTAATGATGGGAAGTATTGAATACTTTCAATTTAATATACACGAGGTGATCCATAGTTAGCGCTGTCCATCGAACTTTTTCCAGCAATGCATTGATAACCGTCCACCATGATTTAAAACTTTTGAGTATGCTCCATCACAAAAATGTAACAGACTATGTTACCTTTAAATATATAATCCCATTCCCATATATGTTTGTGTCCAGACTCTTTTAAGGTACTTCAGAATGTGTAGGAGGCTAAGTACTTTGGGTTTTTACAGCATTTTGTATTCTCTGTTATTCTTCCCCCCTCCCCCTCTCTTAAATTCCTGAGGAGAGAAGTTGTGGGGAAATTTAGATGAGTGATAAGAAATGGAAAATCTAAATGCAGAGGGGAGAAAATTAGATACAGGCAGTGGCTGTTGAAGCCTCATAAATCAAATGGACAGCATTACATGGTAAGGTTGTCCAGTAGAAGAATTGGAGGATAAGGGAAATTTGAAGAGTCCAAGTCTATATAAACACTTTCAAATTCTAAATTGACATGATTTGTTTAATTTTTGGAAAAAAATAATAATCTTGCAACTAGCAGTACTTTTAATAGTTTACAACTTTAAAAAGTCAAAGGTGATGTTATATTCGAACGGAGGAAGTATTTAATTCGACTTGGTAATGAAATGAAGCTTCAAGAGAAAGTTTTCAGTTCTCTGTCAATATTTTATGCTGGGGAAAATGAACTGAAAATTGTATTTCTATGATCATCTGATGTTCTAGGATTTTAGAAGTTACTTATTTTCCTCTAGTTTCCGAGGGTGCTAGAAAACTGGAGTAAGTGAGTTTCGAAAGCTTAAAGATGTGGATGTCTATATACAAGCTGCCACAGCCACCATACTTATTGTCGGTAAGTAGTCTTTATTAATCCCAACTTGCTATACTTAATGCTTTTCATGTGCTGCAACATTTTTCCTACTTATTTTATTGTTACATGAAGCCATAATCATAAGTATAGCTTTTGTATTATAATTTAGACAATTATATTGTAATAGGGACAAAGTGCGGCTATAGAATATTGTACTTTCCTCAAAATCATAGCAATGCCTTTTCCCAAAATAGTAGTCGTTGCAATTTCCTTAGGGTAGGATCTTGCTTATGATCACATTACATTGATGCTGTCACAACGGAAGACGGTAAAGAGAATATGAATCATTATAAGAATTAAATGTACGTACTTTATAATCATAGGAATTCATAAATTGACTAAACAACCAAATATTTCATAAGCCAAAGTAATAATAATAACGAGTTCCTTAATTACATCAATCTTGCACCATATTTATACTAATAAAAGGAATCCTAATCTTAAAAGGAACCCTAATCCTATAAGAAAATTAAAAAATGATTTGGAATTAAAAACATACCTAAAAAGCTTCCTAATTACAATAGAATTGAAAATTTTCTTAAAATTACTAAATAATAATTAAAACTACATGACTACTAATTAATAAGTAAAAATACATCAAATATTTAAACTTTTCATAAATACCAATCATAAATTATATCGAATCTTGGTAGATAACTCTTTTCCGTGTCAGATCCATTGTTATATATATATATATTTAAAATTTGTAGGTTGTCTAGATTCCTGAATGATATCACTCTTATAATTTGTGGAAATTATTGGGAAAAGTTCTAGTGGTGCATTTGATGAGAATTTTGGAGCCATCTAGGTTCTTATATCGCACGTGGGAGCAGCAAGTTGTTAAAAGTCCAGGTGTTGTTTTTCTTTGCATACGTTTCACTAAATAAAGTAAAATTATGACTTTGTCTAATCACAGTTGGCCTCTATTATTTACTACTTTGGAGTCTTGGTTTGTGTGAACATTTGATTTTAATCTCCGCTTTTTATATTTAAGTAGCTGAAACTTAGTGGCTAACCCCCTGAGACCGACAAAAATTAGACACAGCCGTTCTCTACCACTTCCAGCCAGGTGGCGACTTATAGTAGTAGCCTTTGCATTAAAGTTGGTGTAAGATTCTAATTCTAGCATTATGCTTAAGTTACCTACCTCACATGATTTTAAGCTTCAACTCATGATTAGGTAACATGAGCGGCCAAATGAGTAGTGTAAAGATAGATTTTGATTTGGGTTAGGTCTCTAATTTAAAAATAAATGGCATAGATTGTAAAGCCTCTATAAATAAATGATAATATTTGATAGATCAACAACAATTTATTATTCTTAGAATCAATTATCAATTATGCCATTTTTTCCTCAAGACCACTGGCCTCTGATTATCAATCTTTTACGGGTCATTTGACTGTTCAATCTTTTGGCTTCTTATTTTCCTTCCAACAAAAACCACTAATCCCCATCAACTCCTTACCTTATGATGATGAGGAGCATATACTTGGTATCATCATTATAATAGCACAGTAAATTTACAAACCATCATTCACTTTGGCTTCATGTGCTGTGCAACGTGATAGCTAAAATATGGAACCACTAAATTCTTAGCTTAATAATAAGTATTTTTAAAAGTCTAAGAATATATGTCTGATAGAGACTAAGAACAGGCAATAATAATAATACATATGACTTAGATCCCCATATTTTTTAAGAGTTAGTGCCGTAGTATTATAAATCTATAAAGCAAATTACTTTGGTATGAACCGCTGGATAAAGAAAATTTTGACTTTGCCTAGGCTTCTTGGGTTCTAATTGATTGGGAAAAGGAATTATTACATCCCAAAATTTTGTCATAGTTGACACAATGCTTGTTTACATTTTGTCTTGTTTGGAGAGAGATGATAAAGGAGAGGACTAATGTTATTATGACTATTACATCTCTTCCCTAAATTTCTCCACTCCACTCGACATATATGTTGAATTCTTTTATTGCTATAGCCTAACATTTACAGTAGTATGAATATATGTATTGTTCTATCGCTATGGTTGTTGCAATATATATATATATATCGAGAATTAACATGGCTATATATACTAGAAAAAAATTCAATATAAACAATAATTACATTAGATTATTGAAAGCTACAAGAATGAAAAATGGTTGTAACAGATGATACTTAAACTAAAGACTATAGTGTATACATATCTAATTATATTACTAATTAATGTTAAGCATTCAAACCTTAAAATGAAGACAACAGTAAGACTAAGACCTGATATGCCACCTATAGCTAATTTGGAGTGGGACGTTAGAAATTGTAGAATAATTAATTAACTGAGAAAGCATTGAGAACGTTGATCCAATTTTCATCATAGTCATGATCAAGTTCTTCATCACCACCAATTCCACTCATTTGGTTCCACTCCTTGCGGGGTGGTGCCTCCACCTTTTCATTCTCATCCTTATTCCTTGCAAACCTTCCTCTAATGCGTGGCCGGCTGTCTGCTAATGTTTTCCTACATACATACTGTACGTTTTCAAGTAAAACAAATTAACTTCACCAATTGACACCTTATACATGAATGCATCACATTTTAAGTAAATATATATATATATATATATATATATATATATATATATATATATATATATATATATATATATATATTGTTCTAGCTATATACGTATTGATTAAATTATTTATCAATCAAAATTGTTGATTTTTCTATAATTTTCATTATACGGGAAATTAATTACATCACGTACGGTAATTATATTATATTAGTTCGTGCATGCAGTTTTTATTTTTGAAGCATCCCAAAACAAAAACAAACACGCAAAATAAAAATTTATAAAATAAAGTCACATGTGATAATACAAACAAGGTTAGCTGTAAGTAACATCTGTTCTTGAGAAATCTTACATCAACTTCACTGAAAGCTGTCATTAATTGCTGTAAAAGTGAGTGAGTAAGCACAATTTTTTTTATATTAATTTTTTTTCTTTTATAAATATATTTTTGAATTTTAATTACTATAGGTATATATAATGAAGTGAAAATGGAAAGGAGAAAACATAAAGTACGCTATATATATATATAGTGGTAATTAATTATAATGAAATAAATAAATGAACTAACTAACCTTTATCTTCTTGTTGAAATTCCTCTGGTTACGCTTGCTTCTGTATCTTTCGATTCTCTCTTTTTTCTCCTCTGGACTATATGGACAGGCTTTACTATTTATACCTTCAATAATATATATATTGCTGCTCTCACTTGATAATGGACTAATTTCTGATTGATGGTTGTATTGTTGTACCATGTTAACTCTCTGTACGTCAAAAAACGGTCTTCTTAATATATATATATATATATTCAATTAACACCTTAATTTATTAAATTTCTTCAGATACATAATACTAGCTAGGTTGATACTCCTGCCATCCATCCTTAATATTATCAATAATGTTATTATCACATAAAAGTATTACCACCTATGAATTTATTGTTGAGTTAAGTGGGTTATGTCAATAACAAATTTATGGGTGTCATCTCATGCAGTATGTAAGGGATATGTGATATTTACACAAAGTTTTGATTTTAGTGTCACAAGACGCAATTAATAACACGTGACAAAAAGTCTCAATTTAACTCAAAACTTTTTTACTAACTCTAACTTGTGCAGTGGACATTGGACAACCTTCCCACTTGTGTGAGAGGAAACTCTCAAGTGGCAGAAGGACACGAGACTAGTAAGAAACTGTGTTAAAATTTAAGGGGGAACAGAAAATCTGCTCTACCTAGGAACTTTTGTCCTGATCCACCATAAAAATTCTTGAATCTACAAAAATATCCTAATAAACCATAGGTATAGTAGGTGTAATTTATTTATTGAATCTCCAAATAAAGTTGCATGCACCTCAAAAGTACTGCAAGAATTGATATATCACGCACAACAATTTACTTGAGTACTAACCTCCAAATCACCAGTGCTGAAAGCCTTCCTCACAGTCCCGGAGTCCGGGTTAAATAACTCGGTGGCTTGGTGAAACTGAAACCCCTTGACATTCGATTGACTGCTCACACTTCTCTCAATATAACTCGAAGTCTGAGTCCCGTAACTCGTGAGTGAACTCGGAGAACCATAACTACTACACCCACTACTATTACTGTTACTGTAATTAGTGGCGTAACAAAATTCTTGGTTCATTAGTACGGCTGACAACGACTCCAACTCATTGTTGGGAATGACAAGTGAATTAGGTGGAAACGGAGCCAAAGACGGCGACGGGAATGTTGACGGAGTTGTGTAGTCCGGTACCGGCAAATGGCCAAGGAAATCGCCGGAGAGGTCGTTAGTGTTGTATCCGTACATGGCGTGTGGTGGGTTGAGTTTGATGTTTAGGTATATTTGAGTTGATGATATATGAAATAAGGTGGGAGAGTGGGCTTTTAGTCTCTACTTAAAGAGGTTAATGGACAAGCTGGAAGATGACGTGGAAGATGACGTCATAGTTGAGAGAGAGCGAGGGAGGGAAAGAGAGTTGACTTTGCTTCTGAACCCGGCCCAATGACACGTTCGGCCTACAAAGCTTTGGCATTGGTAAAAAAAAAATCCTCTTCCGTTTTCTAGGGGAAATGCTAGAATTTGCGAAATGCCTAGTACTCCTATCAATCTCCTTTATATCTCATCTCTTCTTGAGAAAAAAAAAACATAATATAAACTCGCAATTACAAATCTTTAATTTAAATCATCATTGGAAAAGTGATGTGAGCCAATGAGGACATGCCATGTGTCATTAAGTGGGACAAAAGAAATATTATTATGTGAATGAACAATGGATTCCCACAATCAACCATCCGTTTGTCGAGTGTTCAAAGTTTGGGTATGATTTTCACCATTTACGTACTAAACGCTACTTCGCTACTTGTGCAGAGTTTGAATTTGAAATACTTTACCCTACCTTTCAATATTGGATATTCACACAATTAATTACTAAGATTGATTGATAATTGCGTGGAAATACTAATTATAAAATTTAATTGAATTAATCTTGATAAACCTAAATTATAACTAGTCACATCTTAATGTTATGACAAACCATGACAAACAATAAAGACAATAACACAATGTTTTACATGAAATCGGCAAAAAATCACAGAGAAAGCAGAAGAAAATCACTAAATAAGAATTCATGTTATACCCAACACTTAATATATAAGAGGTCTATACTTTTCACTTATCATAATATTGAGTATTTTAACTCTTTTTTTTTAATTACCATCTTAAGTAGTAAGCATATATCGTTGATCTTGTGGAGGCAATTAATTTGGACAAACTTTTTAATTCTTTGGTGTTTATATGTGGAGTCATCAAACTACGTACACGTTCAACTAGTTTTGATCGACTTTTGACTACATCATAAATGAAAACAATCCTTAATTACATATTAATTTGGTAGTCAAGTAGTAGAGTAGTGTCGATGTAGACAAGTGTAGTTGTAACTTAATTTATGCTTGTCATGATTTTTCATTACTTATGTTTGATTGTTAGCGCAATTTATATATTACTTTTGAAAAGTAGTTTAATTTTGGTGCATTATTGAACAATATATTTGTAAGTTATATTTAGAATAATTTATTTATATACAAACAAGACTCTTTAGTGTATTTGTACCCAACTCCAAATGTTGCTAAACGAACAAGCATCATATGGCAAGGTGCAAATTTACTTCAAGGACTAAATCACCCAAAATGGAAGAAAAATGACCAACTTGAGGAAATAAATATTGACCAGCTTCTCTATCATTGACCTTTTTCTTTTCTCCTCAACAACAAAATTAATTATGATATGATACTTTAAAAATAATAAGTATATGAATCTAAACCTAATTAAGTTTCTTAATTTAGATCGGGGTAATCATACCAATCACAGCAAAGGAAGAATTCTTAAAATGCTAAATTAATTATGTGCTTTGGAGACAATCACTTACATTAAATAGTTTTGTAGAATTTGTTAATCATGAGCCCAAGATAGGAATGGATCTAATAAAATAATGCACTTTTTTAATGTGGGACTAGCTTCGAAACATCTCTTCGCAGTTACACAAAATCTGCCTCAACAGAAACATTCGTACCCAACCTGCATTTGACAAGAGATAGAAATTACCCCACCACAGCACCACTTAATTTGTTATCATAGATAGAAATATATATATATATATATATATATATATATATATAGAGAGAGAGAGAGAGAGAGAGAGAGAGAGAGAGAGAGAGAGAGAGAGAAAAGCTAGGGAAAGATATTAAAAGGCCATAATTTAATTGACTTGCATGTGAGGAGCATATAAATATATCAATACATAATTAGCTAGGTTAGGTATAATTTATTTAGGGTAAGCTAGGGAGGAGTAACAACTTTTTGAATATGGATCTGAATCCTTCTGAAATTAATCTAATAAAATATATATATACTAGCCGGGTCCCGTGCCTCCGGCACTATATGGACAATATGATTTAATTTAAAATTTGAACGACCAAAATAATTTATTGCGTGAGCGGAAAATTTAAAATCATTTGTATTTTATTAAATTATTAGATAGATAGATGTATTTTATTAGATAGATGTATGAATGGTGGGATTTATTCCAAACTTTGGACGGCCCAGATGATTTATTGAGTGAGCGGGAAATTCAAAATCATTTGTATTTTATTAGATATATATATATATATATATATATATGAGATCGGCTTAAAATCTTATATATTGATGATGGATCCTTAGAAAAAATATAGAAAGAAAACATATATACATGTTGCATATATACTGGCCAGGGAGGGACCCCTAAAGCATATTCTTTCCATCAATGTAGGTCCGTCCTGTCCTTGAGAATCATCTCTCTCTCTCTCTACATATATATATATTAATTACTTCATGGAAGTCATATATGCATGTATCTATATATCTATCTATCTGTTCTCAAGAAACTCAAATCAGTGATATGATGGAATTGTGGACTTTATGCAATTTGGTGTAGTACTCAATTCCTCAATGTAACTAAGGAGAAGGAGAAGGAGAAGGAGAAGGAGAAGGAGAATTTGCATGGCAGTAACGGATGTCAATTAAGTTGTCACTCGTATTGCAAATTGCAACAAACTTGTTGCGTACCCGTATCAATGTTACATAAACAATTCCGCCAATCTACTAAAAGTTGATGTCCTATGTCTCTAAGGACTTATATCGACTCTCTTTTTCTCTTTTTATATTAAAAACCGAAAGTCATTCATTAAGCATGTGACAAATTCAAAAGGAATATATATATATATATATATATATATATATATATATATATATATATATATATATATATATATATATATATATATTGGGAAATGATCCGTGGACAACGTTAGCTATTGTCTCTATTTCAACTAACGCTCATCCAGCCGTCCAAAATTGGAGTTAGTGGCTGAGATGAGCGCCCAGCCGCTAGAGGGAGTAGCGGCCAGCAAATTTCTTTTTTGCTGGCCGCTACTCCCTCTAGCGGCCAGTCAAAACAGAAATTTGCTGGCCGCTACTCCCTCTAGCGGCCAGTCAAAATGACTGGCCGCTAGAGGGAGTAGCGGCCAACAAAAAAAGAAATTTGGCTTAATTACTGATTATCCTAATTATTCTCCTAAAATAAAATAAAATAATAAATAATTATAAGGATAATTATAAGAATAATCAATAATTATCTTTATACTTATCCTTATTCCTTATAATTATAAGGATAATTATAAGGATAATTATAAGAATAATTATAAGGATAATTATAAAGATAAGTATAAAGTTAATTATTCTTATAATTATCCTTATAATTATTCTTATAATTATCCTTATAATTATTCTTATAATTATCCTTATAATTATCCTTATAATTATAAGGAATAAGGATAAGTATAAAGATAATTATTGATTATTCTTATAATTATCCTTATAATTATTTATTATTTTATTTTATTTTAGGAGAATAATTAGGATAATCAGTAATTAAGCCAAATTTCTTTTTTTGCTGGCCGCTACTCCCTCTAGCGGCCAGTCATTTTGACTGGCCGCTAGAGGGAGTAGCGGCCAGCAAATTTCTGTTTTGACTGGCCGCTAGAGGGAGTAGCGGCCAGCAAAAAAGAAATTTGCTGGCCGCTACTCCCTCTAGCGGCTGGGCGCTCATCTCAGCCACTAACTCTAATTTTGGACGGCTGGATGAGCGTTAGTTGAAATAGGGACAATAGCTAACGTTGTCCACGGATCATTTCCCTATATATATATATATATATATATATATATATATATAAAGTAAGGATCAGGTGCATACCCCTTATCTTATTTATCCGTGCTCACCTCTCTTTAGGCGACGGTTTCGGTCATACAATCGTCGTCTATACTTTTAACGACGGACAACATATAGCGTCGCTAAAAGTATAAACGACGGTTGTAAGACCGAAATCGTCGCCTGAAGGGAGTGAGCACGAGTGAGTAAGATAAGGGGTATGCACTTGATCCAGACCGTATATATATATATATATAGAGAGGCTGGATCAGGTCCGGACTCCCGGACCTGACCAAAATCCGGACCTTTTTTTAAAAAAACAACTAATAAATAAATAAAAAAAATTTATGAAATTGAATTTTTTTCATAATACAGTGTTTTGGGTGTGATTTGGGTACGCATAATAAAATATGGTGGTACATTCTATGCAGACTGTACCACCATTTTTTGATATAGGTATTCAAATCACGCCAAAAATATTGTATTATGAAAAAATTTTAGTTCCATAAAATATTTTAAAAAAAATTTAGTTGTTAAAAAAAAATAAAATAATTTGGGTCCGTTTTTGATCAGGTCCGGGAGTCAGGACCTGATCCGTGCTGTGTATATATATACAGTATGTACAACACTGTTTTGTTATATGTACCCAAATCACACCCAAAATATTTTTTTTAAAAAACTTTCAATTCCAAAAATTATTATATATTTTTTATTAGTTATGCTTTTTTTATATAAAAAAAAGACAGGGTGAACTCGGGGTGAGCTCAATAAGGGTGAGCTTAAAAAATGGACTGTATATATATATATATATGTGTGTGTGTGTGTATATATATATATATATACAACTGTATAATACACAGTTGTCTATGACGACGATTTTTTGGCCTATAACGACGGTTCACCCGAACCGTTGTCATAGACTAGAATAGCTATACCGACAGGTGAACCATCGCTATAACCCAAAAAAATTATCTTCTTAAATGACTGTTGTGTGTGTGTGTGTATATATATATATATATATATATATATATATACAGAACGGATCAGGTGAGGGCTCCCTTACTTTGTTAAAATGCGGACTTTTTTTTTGATTTTTTTTGGTTATTTTTTAAACAACTAAAAAAAATATTTAATATTTTATGGAACTGATATTTTTCCATAATATAATGTTTTGGGCGTGTTTTGAATATCTATACCAAAAAGTGGTGGTACAGTCTGCACAGACTGTATATACATATTTTTGTTATACGTACCAAATCACATCCAAAACACTGTATTATGAAAAAATTTCAGTTCCATAAAATATTAAACTTTTTTTTTTAGTTATTAAAAAAAAAACCAAAAAAAACTAAAAAAAAAAGTCCGCATTTTAATAAAATAAGAGAATCCTTACCTGATCTTGACCCTATATATATATATATCGGCTCCCTTTATTTCAATTTCCTACAAGCAGTTCACCCATTCTAACATTGAACAATCCATAAGGTTCTTTTTGTAAGAATATCTTTTATATGAGAGGCTAAAGAGAAATTTGGCCAAAAGTGCTAAAGAAAGGTTTTAGTTTGATGGATTATACTACCTCCGTCCCACAATAAGTGTTTTTTTAAATTTAATATTTTTTTTAAAATAAGTGATGTGTTAGAACTCCAATACAATTTTTATAATATTTCCTTATGCATTCAATGATATTTATTGTATCTTTCAATCACTACAATTAAATGACACTCATTAACTCTTCAACTTCAAAGAAAATATATTAAGGATATTTTTGTCATTTTAACTTGTGTATTGGTATGTGTGATTTAAACTAAAAAAATACTTATTATGGGATGGAAGTAGTATATTGTTTTTTGGAAAAAGAAAGAAGAAATTAAATGTTAAAGTGCAACATAGGTGTACATAGGGAATGAACAATAATGAGTGCCTATATATCCTACTACAAGGGCAATGATGCTCTCTTTGTGGTGTGGAACATGCAAAAATATTTAAGGTGGAACAAGGCAAATGATACATGAGAGGAGTACTAAGCTTAAAAGGAGTAATAATAGTAATAATTAATGTAGATAATGGAAATTTGGCTTCCCCTGCATGTTGACTACTGGCTTGTGCTTTTGGCCAAATTCATTGGGTCAACCAGCTTGATTAAAACAGCCTCTCCACTACAAAATGACTAGTGATTTTAAGTAGTGTAGTGGTCAAGTGGTTCATAAGTGTTCTTTTTATTTTTTATTTCTTCATATTTGATACTCCATTTATTTATGTATTACCACCCATTACATTAACGTACAACTGTAACGATAAACTTCGTGTGTTATTTAACGGGTTGGGGGCGGTCCGGTGGTCTTGTTGACCGGTACCGTCCGGTTCATTTGTTTTATTTTTGTTTTGTTTTTATTTTTTTAACCACAATTATGAGAATAATAAAAAAAATAGCAGATCAAGTTTGAAAAAAAAATTATAAAAGAAAATATATTTTTTATTGAAAAAGCACTGTAAACAGTTTACATTATTTTTTCAATAAAAAAGATATTTTATTTTACAGTTTTTTGTTCAAACTTGGTCTACTATTTTTTTTTATTCTCATAATTGTGGTTAAAAAAAGAAAAGAAAAAGAAAATAACAAAGGTACCGGACGGTACCGGTTAATAAGAGTACCGAACGCCCCCTCTGTGACGCCCCCAAAATTAGGTATACATTGTGACGCCCCCAAAATAGGTATACATCACCCATTCTGAGTTGTCAAATATATGGTACATAAATAATTACAATTTTATTATTACAACATATAAACTGTGAGTTTGAATACAGATATTGCCATCTAGACAATATCCACACGCAAATAAATTCTCATCATAATTATTGATACATTATTTTATAAAAAATGGTGAGGACTACTAAACAACTCTCTTTAGAACCATCATTCCATACCCCGACTCGTATTCGTTACATTCTCGCCTCTTGAGAAGAAAAATGGAACAAAAAGGAAAAGGGTGAGCTCAACTAGCCTAGTAAAGAATATTATGACTAAGATAATATACAACAAATTATCGTTAGTCTTCAACATGGAAAAATCTGATAAAATACATTAAACAACAATTTTTAGATCAATATTCGTAGCGAAAAATAATAATTCATAGAAGAGTTACGTAGAGGATGAAATCTACTAATATCTATGAATTTAATAGTCTATCATCATTATTTTTATCCCTGTAACATCAATCAATGCACATCTTGAATCATATATTCATCCTTGCACTACAGGCCAATGATATTCATCTGTTGGTCATGTTCATCTCAACACATGTTCATCTTTGCACTACGGGCCAAAGATATTCATCATAAAATCATTAATCTTTGCACAACTGGCCAAAGATATTCAATTATATCATCATTTAGGACTGAGGATGATGAAAAATATTTTAAAGAAAACGAATCCAGTGAAACAAAAGAATAAGTATTTAGGATTCGTATTTCAGCTATTTCATGTCCAAAAATACCTCATAAATAATCATAGTGAAGTAAAATTCAAGAATGATCAAAACATGAATACAATCAAAGCTAGTATCCATAATAGATATTTTGGACGAAAAAGAAAAATTTTATTTTTTGATGAATAGTGCCGTATTCGTGAATAGTGCCGTATACGTGAATAGTAACCACGACACTAAAAGTTTCAAATTTGATTAAAAGTTCAGATCAATATTTCGGCATAATGATATTGGAAGAATTAATATCATTTTTTTAAAAAATAATATCCCTTACCACGAAAAATTAGTACTTCTAGCTGGAATACTGGTATAGTGCTGAAGGAAACTTGCATCGTATAACAATACTCAAAGTATCAAAATCCTCACAAGAATACGCTCAATATATAGAGAGAGAAATAGAGAAAAAACTTCAGTTTATGGTGTAATTTTTAATTTTAACCTAAGCACCCTATTTATAGAAAAATGCTTAGAACACCAAAGCACAAAATTTAATAAAATATTAATATATATTTATTAAATTCTTACGCACACTTTTTATCAACTGAATTCAGCATTCAACACAAGTAACACACCTCGCAAAACTTTTAAAAACGTTTTTCTTATTAAACATAATTAAAACTTCAAAAATTAACTATTTCGGAACTTCAATAATTCATAATAAATAGTCTTTTGTCAGAAAAATTCAAAACTCGCGATTTTTCATAGGAAATTCCATTATCTACAACTTTGCAGAAGAAAGTTTTTCCAAATTTCAAACAGAAATTGACCGAAATTCATAAACGGACAATTTTACAGGCTATAATCAAATTTCAGTCAAGAAATAGGGTCCACAGACATGAAAAACATGTTTTAAATATTTTTGGTAACAAAAATATTCCTCCTCCTTATATACTCATATATCCCATATTCATTGTAAAAATATCACCGTTATTATATTTTTAAAATATAATAATATATTTAAATGAATTATTTTATCAGAAAAGATAAAATATCAATTTTCAACAATTGTCACATTAAAAAATTTTCTCTATCTATATCCACATAAAATGAATATTTTCTTTATCATAATAATCAATAATTAATTATTCATAAATAATATTACAGAATCACAGTACTGACAATCAGGCCGTTCCCAGGATAGAGGGGGCTTTCCAATAAGAATTTTTCCTTACTAGCGCGCAATTAGGTGACCAAACCTCTCCTTATACAGAACTTTCTAGACATTGCCAATAATATTATCTAATAATATTATTCAAATAATATAAATTATTGATCTGATAATGAAAATATTGTTCAGTGACAATTATTGAAACAACAATAATATAAAATATCAACGTAGCAATTATTGAATCAATAAAATAAAATATTGAACAGTAATTACTGTAACCATTATTGAGTAGTGCATTCTTACGTAAGAATCAATAATTGGTGCAATATCGTGTGCTACTGTGTTTTAACTACCGAGTATTTTAACAGTATTAACGGTAACAACTACGCCGTTATTTATAAATAACTTATACTTATCGTTTTCTTCATCCAATCGCTTTCCGTTATTGGGCCACACAAGGCTGTGCCGTCGTACGAATTTTCTCCGACAGCAAGAATATTCCACGGCCAAACGAATATTCCCCAATAAAAATGAATAATTTATAACCACCTGTTTATTTGAAATATTTGCGCATTTTACCCATAACTAATCATATTAATCAAATCAACCCTACTATTTCAAAATAATAGATAGAGAAAATTAAATTTTATTTATTAATAATTTGGGGTCTTACATACATCACCCATCTTAGGTCGCCAGATACATGGTACAGAATTCAAATACAACTTACTAATACAACTGTCGTGTACAATACGGCAAAATATAAACTGTAAGTTTGAATACAATTATTGTCTACTAGAGATTATACAAACTCAAAAGGAGTCTTCATTATAATTATTATCACACTATTTCACAAAATAATGAGGACTACTAATATTATCCTCTGGACTATCATTCCGTTTCCCGACTCGTCCCAGCTATATTCTCATTTTCTGAAGAGAACAGCGAAAGAAAGGGTGAGCTCAACTAGTCCAGCAAGAAATATTATGACTAAGATAATGCAGAATAAATTATCATTAGCCTCTAACAATGTTAAACTGATAAAATACAATAGACATTAAGTTTAACTGCAGCGGAACAAGCAATCCATTAAAAAAGTCAAGTAGAAAATAAAATCTACTTTCTTTTATGATTAAAAAGGTTTTTCATCACTTTTATCGCTGAGACTCGGTTCAATAAATAATTCACATCATTAAATCATCCCTGAATTACAGGCCAATGATATTATTTAGTATCACGACCACGAATTATCCATGCACTACGTGCCAAAGATAATCGTGTTTTCATCAACGGTCCTGATCATGCCATAAAATAATTCATCTTTGCACCCTTAGCCGAAGAGAATCCATAGGCATAATCATACCAAAAATTGTCCATCAATGCACTACGGGCCAATGAGGACTTTTAATTTTTACATCATTTGTAACATTACGGTCATGATTATACCGAATACTCCCTGGTCATAATCATACCAATTCCATCTATGCACTACAGGCCACAGATGACTTTCAATAAATATAAACATGAGGATGATGACAATGATATAAGAATTCAATTAAACAAGTTCAAGAATTAATTTGTCCAGGAACCAATAACGTCCAAATTGTCAACATGATACTGCTTTGTAGAGTAAAATTCAAGAATGCTCAAAAGAATATTTTCATGAAAAGATACTGGATGAAGTATAAATTTCAAGGATATTCCACTAATTTCATGGAGTATAGGAGTCAAAATTTTAATCAACTGAGTATAATACAGAATGGAATAACAAAAAAATCACCATACATGCTGTACTTCGCACAGACAGGTTATTCCAATAGAATAATAATAACGGAAGCAGGTCAGGTGAAATTCACACCGACAGGATGTTCCAACAGAATAGTAAATGCGGAATAATAAATGATAGAACCAGGTCCGGCGTATAGGACAGACAGAATATTCCGACAGAATAATAAAGACGGAATAATAAAAATAGAACCAGGTCCGGTGTATAACACAGACAGGATATTCTGACAGAATAATAAAGACAAAATAATAGAAGAATGTCACCAAGTATAGGGTAGCCCGCGTATACAGGTTATTCCAACAGAACAATAAATAAATGGAATAACAGAAGTTCTTTTCTTGAATACAAAAGAATAATATCTCTTACCATAAAATAATACTTGATATAAGAGTAGTGAAGTAGCAGAAAACTTTTATTCTATCTCTCAATAGTCTCTCTCTACAGTTTCTCTCTCTAGAGTTCAGTGAATTCGTAAGAAAATAATGAAGGAATGAGCTTCTATTTATAGAAAAATGGAATGCATAGTAACTAATCCATGAACGGTCCAGATTGATTTACTTTAATCTGACGGTCCATATTTAAAGAAAAATCTTTTAAATAAAATATAATATATTCTATTTATATAAAAAGATTTTTATTATGCAAATACTATGCGGGCACTATGCAAATACTATGCATAATAAAATATAATATATTCTATTTATAGAATAACTTTAATAAAGTATTCTGTTTTATATAAAAAGATTTTACTATGAAAAATACTATGCATAATAGAATATAATATATTCTATTTATAGATTAACTTTAATAAAGTATTCTGTTTTATATAAAAAGATATTTATATTTTATTACATGAATAAAACAAAACTTCTAAATCAACAATAATTGAATCAAATAATGTGAGATACTATGCAGCAATTATTGTAGTAATAATTGAATAAAACTGAATGACTTCTCACATAAATATCAATAATCAATACCGTGTGCTACTATGCAACAACGCGTATTACTGTACTTTTACTACCGAGTAGTTCAACAGTATCAACGGTAAAACTTCCGCCGTTATTTTTAATAAAATATTTTTATCATTTTCTCAATCCGATAATAATTCCGTTGTGGGGTCCACCAATGATTGTGCCGTCGTACGAATATTTCCTGTTTAAAACGAATATTCCCCGACCAATCGAATATAATATGATAACTTGCATACTTTGCAAAATTTATAAATATTACCCACAACTATAACATTATCTCAAATTCACACCATAATATAAAAAAATTATTTCGAGAAATTAATTCTTTATTCATAAAATCTGGGGTTTCACAATCTCCCCTCCTTATGGAATTTCGCCCTCAAAATTTACGTACGTACCTGGTATGCCGAACATGTGAGGTTACCTTGACTTCATTTCAGATTCTAACTCTTGAGGTATAACCCTTGAGTGCTGGATACGATTCTTCTTATCCAAGATTTTAACACGAGATCTCATACGTTAAATCATCCGCTATCTCTTCCGATTCTAAATTAATAATGTGGTTCGGGTCATCCACATATTTACGTAACATTGATACGTTAAAAACGTTATGAACACTCGACATACTTGGCGGTAAAACGAGTCTATAAGCCACAGTTCTTATTCAATCGAAGATTTCAAATGAGCGAAAAATTCAAAATCATTTGTATTTTATTAGATATATATATACTAGTTGGGTCCCGTGCCTCCGGCACTGTATGGACAATATGATTTATCTTAAACTTTGAACGACCAAAATAATTTATTGAGTGAGCGAAAAATTTAAAGTCATTTGTATTTTATTAAATTATTATTAGATTATTAGATAGATAGATGTATTTTATTAGATAGATGTATGAGCGGTGGGATTTATCCCAAACTTTGGACGGCCCAGATGATTTATTGAGGGAGCGGAAAATTCAAAATCATTTGTATTTTACTAGATAGATTATTATTAATTATTAGATAGATAGATGTATTTTATTAGATAGATGTATGAGCGGTGAGATTTATCCCAAACTTTGGACGGCCCAGATGATTTATTGAGGGAGCGGGAAATTCAAAATCATTTGTATTTTATTAGATAGATATATATATATAAATCACTCATCCCTTAATAATTTGGTTTTGCTTAAGCAAGTTACTCTTAATTTATATGGATGATCATCAAACAGCCTTGAAATTGATAATGCTATAATTAAATTATATGCCAAACCTAGAAGAAAATACATTCCAACATATTTTAAATATGAATCATCCATTTATTTTACACATGTTTAATTAACAAGAAACATAACAAGAAGTAGCTAGTATGAAATATATTTGTGAACATGTATTTTTTTGTTGGGGTTGGGGGGCCAAATATCCTAGTGTTAAGTAGCTAGGGCATCAGATCTTGACCCCTGTAGGGCTAGCTTTCTACATCAAATGATCCTTTCAATATATATATGAATTGGAGCTCATTACAAATGCTTACATTTCTTGAATTGGCCGGTGGGTTGTTTGAAATGAACTGACAGAGAAAGGATACATTAATGAAAAATTAAAAGGCCCTTTAAGATAAGGTAAACCCAACCCAATCGAGCACTATAGTCATTTTCACTTGTGTGCTTTTCAATGTAAAGGATAAAAGGAAGCAACCCTTTGAAGCTAAATACACGGCTTTAAGGAATTTAATTGGAAAGGTAGTGTGTGTGTGTGTGTCTATATATATATATATATATATATATATATCTAATAAAATACAAATGATTTTGAATTTCCCGCTCACTCAATAAATCATCTGGGCCGTCCAAAGTTTGAGATAAATCCCACCGTTCATACATCTATCTAATAAAATACATCTATCTATCTAATAATCTAATAATCTATCTAATAAAATACAAATGATTTTGAATTTTCCGCTCACTCAATAAATCATCTGGGCCGTCCAAAGTTTGAAATAAATCATATTATCCATGCAGTGCTGGAGGCACGGGACCCAGCTAGTATATATATATTATGCTAAGATAATATAACGTGGCAAGTCAACTCTGGTTTCCCATTTTCAAGTTAATTAATTATCACGAGGCTTCATAGTGTTATTGATCAATATGCATACGCTAATTCATGTACGTGTGAGTAAATATATTCATTGTAACGTACAATTTTAGTTATGAGTCCTAAGGAAATATTTTTTTAGTGATATTTAAAAAAAAATTTGGTTTTTTTTAGTACCTTCCAAAAAATATATAATATTTATTTCAACTGGAATTTTTATAAAAAAAATGTTTTAGGTGTAATTTGGATACATACAAGAAACAGGGTATGTACAGTCTGTACAACCCTATTTCTTGTATGTATTCAAATTACACAAAAATTTCAGTTGAAATAAAAAATGTCACTAGAAATGTCACTAAAAAGAATGTCCCCATAGACTTGTCGTTTAGTTAATTATACATCACCATATGTTTAACTTTCTTATATATTAATTACGTGGTGATAAATTAAGTCATATATATAATAACAATGAGGATATATATATATACACTACGGATCAGATTCGGACTCCCAAAAACGGATCCCAAATTTTTATTTTTTTTAGAACTAAAAAAAAAATTATGGAACTGAAATTTTTCCATAATACAGTGTTTTGGGTGTGTTTTTAATACCTATACCAACTAATGTATGTACAGTCTGCCCAGACTGTACATAAATATTTTGGTATAGGCATCCAAATCACGCCCAAAACACTGTATTATGTAAAAATTCCAATTTCATAAATTTTTTTTTAGTTGTTTCAAAAAAAAAAGTAAAAAAAAAGGTCTGTATTTTAATAGAGTCCGGGATCCCGGACTGGATTCGAACTCTCTCTCTATATATATATATATATATATATATATAGAAAGAATCAAGTGCATAATCCTTAAGTTGCATAACGCCTTAAGTTGAATAATTTTATCAAAACGACGTAGTTTTGGAGGGACGCGGTGATATTTTTGTAAATACAATGCCACCGCGTATTTATAAAAATGCCACCGCGTCTTATCAAAACTACGTCGTTTTGATAAAATTATGCAACTTAAGACGTTATGCAACTTAAGAATTATGCATTTAATCCTTTCTATATATATATATGTTATCGCCATTTTGTTAGATATTTTTTCATTATATGGGTTGCGTGTGTTATATATGGACATGAAAAAATATATTTATATGGAGTATGATATACGGGTTGTTAATTACTCGGCTATTTATTTGATAGTGGAAAAATCATGAACGTCTGTATGTATATATGAACATGGTGTCTTATATATATAGATATTGGGATCGGTGGCTTATGATTATATATATATATATATATAGAGGCCGGATCCTGTCCGGACTCCCGGACAGGTTTAAAATCCGGACCTTTTTTTTTTTTTTTTTTTTTTTTTGCTTTTTTTTTTTTGAAACAACTAAAAAAAAAAAAAAAAATTTTATGGAATTGGAATTTTTACATTATACAGTGTTTTGGGTGTGATTTGGATGCCTATAACGAAACATGTCTGTACAGTCTGGGCAGACTGTACATACATTGGTTGGTGTAGGTATTAAAAACACACCCAAAACACTGTTTTTTTGAAAAATTTCAGTTCCATAAATTTTTTTTTTTTTTTTTTTAGTTGTTCTACAAAAAAAAAAAAAAAAAAAAAATTTTTTTTCAGGTCCGGATTTTCTCCCGTCCGGGAGTCCGGACCTGATCCATCTTGTATATATATATATATATATATATATATATATATATATATATATATATACTAGCTGAGTCCCGTGCCTCCGGCACTGTATGGACAATATGATTTATCTCAAACTTTGAACGACCAAAATAATTTATTGAGTGAGCGGAAAATTTAAAGTCATTTGTATTTTATTAAATTATTATTAGATTATTAGATAGATAGATGTATTTTATTAGATAGATGTATGAACGGTGGGATTTATCTCAAACTTTGGACGGCCCAGATGATTTATTGAGTGAGCGGGAAATTCAAAATCATTTGTATTTTATTAGGTAGATATATATATATAATAAGAGTAGGAGAATTATTGTATATTAAATAACACATAATAACATAGCCTAAGGAACACTATTTGATGATTTTTTTTGTTTTGATTGATCAATGGACCAAATCATCAACCTTAATAACATTATTTGGTGTAAATCAAATGTAATTTGCCATGATACAACTTTTTTTATTTACTGTTACTCGGTTGGTAAACCAAGTTACCTTTACTGTATATTATTTGGTTAACAGTAACTCAAAGGTTACAGTTTTGTTTATAAAGTACATTTGTAGAAATAACATTATTTTGTAATATCAACCGAGTAATTTTATATTAAAGGTTAGTTTTGCCCAAAAAATTTTAATCTCTCATAGTGAGATTATAATACCCGGTTAGACATAGTATTAAATAATCGCTCATTTTAAGTCATTTTGTTATTCCGGGACTAATAATCGATCTCAAGTCTAATTTTAAAAACAAATAAAAGACTTGAGATTAATGATGCAATCCCAAGTGTTATCCTAGTAAACAAATATGGCCTAGAGATTCAGGAAATGAACGAGTGTTTACTTATTAATGTGAATTGTGTTATTTTTATAATTATTTTGTGAATACACTAATAGTGTAATTACTTTCTAATTATTGTATATTAGTGTTAAGGACCCTTTATATAATGGAACAATTACATATTATAGTACATTTATAAAAGTAATTACAAAAATCATACATTCATAAAATAATTACAAAAATATGACATTTCATCATATATATTTACAATACTAATATAATTAGGAGTCCTTAATTTAAGGGATTAATATTAATGGGCTGATATGGCAAAAGGAAGTTTTTTTTTTGAAATGCGTGATAACCGCCATCTATACAACAATTAGTTTTCATATTCCTGAAAAACTCCATTCTCGTTCAGTCTCTCTCCGCCCAAACTACTTCTCTCTCTCCCTGCCTTTACTACTTCTCTCTCTCATCTCGAATCCAATCGTCGTATTCCTTCTTCGCTGCCACCGCAACACCACTGTCTCTCAACTCTAACAGAAAATTGACGTTAATCCTCTCAAAGGAACTAGAGATTTCCTTCCATACGAGATGCGCCTCCGCGGTTGGCTTTTTCACAACTTCAGAGAATTTTCACGACGATTTGTACCAGATTTTGATTAGTTCTGGTTGTTGTTGTACTGTCCTTTTGAATTGTGTTTCATACTTTAGTTTTTGTTGAATATCCATAACCATTTGACATTGTTTGTTAGTTTGGGTGAGTCTGTAATGTTTATTGGAACTTTTGTAAATGAGATTACATATTTGATTATATTACCAGTGATTTGACATTATTTGTTGGTCCGTATTTGCTACTTCTAAGTTGTGTCTGATACATTGTTTGAAAGGTACAGTTGGTAACCAAACATGCATAGAATGGTAACCATTGTATGTATTGGTAGTAACCAGATAGTTACAAGTTTGTATCAGGACATAATTCAAGTGTTAAATGTACATGTAAGAGTATACATGTGTTGCCTAAACTGGGTTGGATATACAGGTTGTTTCTGTTTTGGTTATCATTATTAAAACATGTTATGGTTACTTTCATATAACTATTTGGTTACTTCTTTATTATATTTTGGTTACTGTTATCTTATGGTTTGGCTACTATTATTGTGCCCTCAATGTGGGATTTTGGTTACTTTTATTTTTTATTCTAGTTAATATGTAATTGTTTAGTATACATGGATTGCCTAAACTGGTTTTCATTACATGATGTTTCTGTTTTGGTTACCATTTAAAACTGTCCTGGTTACTATCATATAATTATCTGGTTACTGTTTTATTATGTTACATTATGGTTACTGTTATTAGTAACCAGATAGTTACAAGGTTGTATCAGGACAAACATCAAGTGTTAAATATACATGTGAGAGTGTCTTATTTATCTAGTTGATGTATACTTATAAATTACATACTCATAAAAATTATCAGAAAATTGTACAGTTGGTATTTAAATCTGCATATAGAGGTAACCATTTTTTTTTGTGAGTAACCAAATTTACATAAAATTGGTTCAGAACAATATCCATCAGTTATTTCAGTTGAAATGTTAAGTTGGTATCCAAACCTACATATATAGTAACCATTTTTTGTTTTTGTTAATAACCAGATAATTATAAATTTGTATCAGGACTATTATAAAATATTAAATGTATATGTTTTATTTATACCCTTTCATCATGATAGAATAAGAAACTCCAATTAAGAGTTCTTATTTATATATATGATGGTCACTTATAGATTTTATATTAAAATAAAAATAGTTTGAGAGGTGTAGTTGGTATCTAAACCAGCATATAAGGGTAACCATTTTAGTGGTTGTTAGTAACCAAATAATTAAAAACTTATATTAGAACAGTTATCAAGTGCTTAATGTACATGTGAGGGTTCCCATTTATCTATCTCATGGATACTTTTAAATTATATAATTATTAAAGTTATTTGGAAATGGTCCAGTTGGTGGTTCAGTTGGTAACTAAATATGAATATAGAGGTAACCATTTTATTTTATATGGGTAACCAAATTTACATAAAAATATTTCAGACCAGTTACCAATTGTTTAATGTATATGTTTACTTTATATTGACAACTCATGATGGAATCAAAAATCAAAATATTAATCAATAACAATTTTGGTTACTGTACACCATCAAAAATGTTACCAACCATGTGGTTAATGGTTACTAACAGTAAATAATTATATATTTACACACTTTTTATTTATGTTCCGTTGAAATAAAGCACAACTGGAATCATCTCCATTGTCTGACAACTGAATAAACATTGTAAAGTAACTAAATCAATATTACACAGTAACCAAACTACATAATCTTAGTAACCAGAACATAAATCAAATTTTTACATGCAATTTTAAAGGCCTAAATGATGGAATTTGACAAAAAAACCATGCAGTTCATGAGCAAAGCTCATGACTTTTGATCATTGGCCCGTTTTCAATGAAATTAAGCTCCGAAAACGCCAAAATCCGACACTCCAAACTTGAATAAAATTACCAAATTGCCACTAGATCAAATCTTTCTATAACTGCAAAAAACATCAGTACACGCGTACATTAATATTATTCAGCAACCAAATAAACATTATACAATAACCAATTAAACAGTATACAACAACCAATATATATAATCAGATTAAAAGAAACAATTATAAAATACAATAATATTATACAGTAACCAAATAAACACCTTACAGTATCTAAATACATATTAGACAGTAACCAACCTTTTAGTATATTTTTGGTTACTGTTAGCTTATGGTCTGTAAAGTAACCAACTCAATGTTAGACAGTAACCAAACTACATAATGTTAGTAACCATAACATGAACTCGGGTAATATTTTGCAGTAACCATTGTAATTTTACAAAGTAACCAAGTCAACATTATATACAAACCAATCCAGATTAGACAGTAACCAACAGTTGCAGGAAGCTAGGTAACCAATGTATTTAATAAGTAATCATTAATATAAAAAACACAAGTTGAATAAACTTTAAAATTATAAAACAAGCAAATAAACATTATGCATCAACCAAATCAATAAAAAACAGTAACCAATTTATATGTATTTAGTAACCAGAATATAAAACATATTTTCAAATGCATTTAGCATTGTCAATCATTCAATTGTATAATACACAACAACATTGTCAATCAAATTTCAGATTATAAGCGATATTCCACCGACCGGTATATCAGATGAAGCAACCTTTTAGTATGTTTTTGGTTAATGTTAGTTTATGGTATATAAAGTAACCAACTTAATGTTAGACGGTAACCAAACTACATAATATTAGTAACCAGAACATGAACTGGGGTAATATTATACAGTAACAAATGCAATTTTACACTGTAACCAAGTCAACATTATATACTAACCAAATCCAGATTAGACAGTAACCAACAGTGCAAGAAGGTAACCAATGTATTTAATAAGTAATCATTAATATAAAAAACATCAGTAGAATAAATTTTAAAATTATAAAACAAGCAAATAAACATTATACAGTAAACAAATCAATAATAAACAGTAACCAATTTATATGTACTTAGTAACCAGAATATAAAACATATTTTCAAATACATTTAGCATTGTCAATCATTCAATTGTATAATACATAACAACATTGTCAATCAAATTTCAGATTATAAACGATATTCCACCGACCGGTATATCAGATGAAGCAACCTTTTAGTATGTTTTTGGTTACTGTTAGCTTATGGTATATAAAGTAACCAACTTAATGTTAGACGGTAACCAAACTACATAATATTAGTAACCAGAACATGAACTGGGGTAATATTATACAGTAACAAATGCAATTTTACACTGTAACCAAGTCAACATTATATACTAACCAAATCCAGATTAGACAGTAACCAACAGTGCAAGAAGGTAACCAATGTATTTAATAAGTAATCATTAATATAAAAAACATCAGTAGAATAAATTTTAAAATTATAAAACAAGCAAATAAACATTATACAGTAACCAAATCAATAATAAACAGTAACCAATTTATATGTACTTAGTAACCAGAATATAAAACATATTTTCAAATGCAGTTTGTTTTCAAAACATTCATTATTCTGACTTTTGTGACCATTTAATGAGCGAAAAAATTTAAGAAAGGTAACGAATAGATGAATACGTAGTAAACACGAGGTAACACTATGCATATAAATTGGAAACTCAAATACCTCAGCCATGGTGATTTGTAACGAATCAACAATTAGTGCAGTATGATCAACAATCAGTGCAGTAAGTTTCTAGTTACAGATCTTGAAGTTGCTGTCGATCTTTTATGTTCTTCTCCGATCTCAGAGTTTCGTCGCGACAAGAGATTTCGTCTTCTCCGATAGATACGACGTTGATCTGTTTTTCTGATATCAAAGTTGAATGTTTTGTTCAGTTGCTTGAATTTAGGTGCGGTTAGTTGGAATTATGAAAGTTGATAACTGATGTGCAGGGAGATAATGATAATGATCCTTAATTGTAGGGAGATAATGATCCATAATTTTAGCAACGTAATATTGTGTATGTTTTATTTTTGTAATTATGTTGTGTATGTTTTATTTTTGTAAATACTTTCTAATTGTTGTATATTATTGTAAAGGACCCTTATATAATTTGGCACTTCGGGCCCAAATTATTGGGTATATTTGTTGGTGGGTCCACATGCCGCTTAGTTGGTAATAACTTCACTGATTGCAGGCCCAAAGGCCACCTCTTCCGGGCCTTCCAATTTTCAGAGCCCATGCATATACAAAACATTCAGACCTTTGGGGTTTATGACTATATTAGAAAGGATCAAACAACCCGTGAAAACTATGTTGTAGTATGTTTTTATGTAATTGATGGAGCTTGGGTGTTGATTAGGACATTACTGGCAGTTTGATGGTCACAAATTACAATGGCCCATTCATGAAGCCCCTTCACATGGTGTACCCATGGCTCGATTAGTACTCCATCCATTAATTCAATAGTAAAATACACTCTGCATAACCATAATAATACTCACAATTTCTTTAAATTTTTAGGGTTGATTAAATAGATAAAATTATATATTTATCATCATATGTTATCAAATTTTAATTCATGAATAATATTTTTTAAATTATTCTTTTTTAAAATAATATATTTTAATTATTTGTAATTAAAATTATCTCATTCAAATTGTCGGTAACTCATAAAAAGAAACTAATTTAGTTTAATTAATTTTTTTATAAGTTAGCAACAATTTGAAAATTACATATTGTAGACTGAAAAAATACCGATTGTTATTCGAAAAATTAGAGAGGTTGTGATCAGTGTTTGTTATGATCTTGAATTAATATGTAGTCGTTGGGAAAGTATTTGGCTTGTGGGAATTTTTTTTATTTTATAACAACTGACTCCTAATGCACCATGTTCGTTTGATCATTGATCTGTAGTATTATTATAATTAATTCAATAATACTAAGAATTAAAGGAATTAAAGTACGTTAATGAATGAGCTGAATGTGAAAAACTCTGCATTATTGTATGTAATACAATATTAATGTGATTAATTAATTGGCCAGGGAACGTCCGGATTTATATATATGCTTAATTAATTTCTTCAATTTTCAGGATTACCTTAATTTTGTCAAATGTTTACTGCAAAAAATAAATGCCATATCATCATCAATGGCATTTCCTTTGCATAATGTGTTTCCAGCTTATA
This sequence comes from Panax japonicus, assembly GCA_020205505.1. Lineage (NCBI taxonomy): Eukaryota > Viridiplantae > Streptophyta > Magnoliopsida > Apiales > Araliaceae > Panax > Panax japonicus. Next base: position 67,861,609 of record CM035109.1, on the reverse strand, counting down.
GCTGAAGCCTGAAGGTGATCAGGTAGATAAGGAGATTAATGAATACGCACGCAGCACGCTGATCTATGCGTTGCATGCATCCAAATGTATAGCTAGGACCATATATCTACCAGTTTGGCACTTGTATATATTAATATATGGTACACAAACAAACATGTGACCCCGGCCGGCCCTAATCCTTGCTTAATTCCAAATTTTAAAACTCCACCTTGATCCTTAAGTTTCATTTTTCTACTCATTCGAATTATCTTCTTCAACACGTACTCTACCATGCATAACACTATCCAAAAAAGAAGAAGAAGAAGAAGAAGTAATTTTACTTTATAGTACAATTTATGCATGTCTCTCTGTATGTCCAGAAAAAAGAGTACCATTTTCATGCAATGCGATGCAATGATTAACGTACGTACGGCTCCTGTAGTTAATCCATCAGCTTCATGCATGCATGATTAAGATTAGGGTTTGTACTTAATAATATTTTAACAACTAACGGGGGACATGCATGCATGCATGTGTGCGTGAGGTATTGTATTTGTTGTATTTGAGGTACTCCATTGAGAAGATGGGAGTAGCCGAAAGTAATGGTTTTTCCAAATAAATAAAGAATCCAAATCTCTTTCAATTTTTGAGTGTCAGTCAGGCTCTCTCTCTCTCTCTATAAAAAAGAAGATCGATGTATATTGAAGTAAAGATGACGCATGCAGGCAGTATACGTAGAGTATGATTTAAGTAACAATATATATTTTCACCTGACTCAATGAGCTGCCTAGCTAGAGATGGAGAAATTAATTAATTAATGATTTTCGTCATCATATTCAACTATATATATATATATATATATATTTAATTTGTGTTGTATTTATTGTTTATTAATGACTATATATATATATATATATATATATATATATATATATATGTGATCAATGTTTAGGGTACGTAGAAGTAAATTATTCAATCTCTCCATATGCTTTAATTTGGTGCCTCAAGGTTGCATTGCACATCAAAAAATAAAAACTTAAATTAGTAAAGCTAGTCTTTAGACTTGAAATTACCTTCCCTAGCTATCATTTATTTACATCATCATACATATTTTTTTAGACATTTTAAACCCTCAAACTTACAGTCATGTGTATTAGAAAAAACTAAAACTTATATATATATATATATTTTTATTTTTAACACCACCATCTTCAACCTCTCTAGGGTTGCCAAACCGCAAAAGAGGGTATCAAAACCACCTGAAAAGCAATCGTGAGTCATGGGCCGGCTCCAATCACTTTTTCCACGTGGGGGTCACCTTTAACAGTTAACACCACCACAAAAAAAAAGAAAAAATCTTTTTTCTAATTTCGTCATCCAATTTTTATTTATTTATTAATCTCTACTCTCTTTTTCCCCCTTTTAATTTTTTCTCTTCAAGTAACGCTTTTGCCATTATGCCACATACATCAAGTCTCCAGTTTCAATATATATAATTGTTATAATTTTTTTGAATTTAATTTTGAAATTTATTTGATTTTATAAAATAAATTATGAAAATTAAAAATTATCTGAAAAATAATACTACTTACATGATTTATTGTTTTAAAAATTAAGTGAATTACATTAGTTTTGGATTTAAGAATATTTTAATTTTAACAAGGTCTAAAAGCAATTTTAGATAAACACCAAATATTTGTACTTTCACAATCTAATAACCTTTCTATGAACAATTAATAAATGTAGAGAATTATTATTTATACAAAGAAAAATATATGATATTTTCACATATCTCAGACAAGTCTCGTGAAAATATCAATTTCTTAAATATATTTTGTAAGTTTTCATTTTGAAGAATATACATACTTCAACCTAGCTATACCTATGTTTCTTTGGGATATGATATTCTAGTGTATTTTGAATAATATCATTTTCAAAATTATAATATTTATTATAAAAGATTACTAAAATTAAGAATAGAATGATTAGAGAAAAAAAGGTATGTCTCATAATATTTTCATATCTATCCTCATTCACTATTACAATGCTCATGCTCTTATTTATAGATACATGGACTTAATGAACATAAGAGTTCCAAAATATCAAAGATCATTACAATTAAATATAAATCTAGACATCCATAAATATATGTTATAATTTTATAACAATATTCTATTTTTTTTGTCAAAGATGTTCGACTCGTTTTTATTAATCATATCAAGCTTAAATTTGATACACTTACCATGTAAATTAGGAGTTATTATAAAAATGTTAGTATCTAATAGAAATACTCTCAATCATATTATTATAAATTTATGAACCTTACAAAGTGGCAACTTTTGTAATAATAATGAACAAATGGCTTCAAAGTGAAAGTGTGGGGAAAAAATAGCATCAATTAATCAAGCAAAACTCAATCAAACCCAAAAAAAAATCACCAATCAAACAAAATCCAATAAGACCGACTTTTTACCAACTCCAATAAACAATTCGTTTTGTATATACTCACCATTAATGAGCTAAGATTGAAGCTCAAGACGAAACAATAAGACTTTAGAACCAATTATTTTAGATTTGATACTCCATTAACGAACTAAAATCAAAATTTCTAGTTAAGAAATTAGACATAAATATGAAGTTCTTTTAGAGAAATAGAAGGATCGTTTTGCAAATTCAGTTCTGCTGTACATAAACCATAAACGAGCTAGATGAAATTTCTTAATTACGGAGAAGAGAGAAAATGGAGGGGCCAAACTGAGCTACTAGCTAAATGAAGTTTTAGCGTTGATGCATGTGTACGCGTCAACAAATCTTGCCATATCAAGAAAGTTCTAACACCTGTTTATCTAGTTGAAAGTTTTTTTTAATGAAAGAGACCTAGTTAACTATATTTTACTACAAATAAGTATAGCACATATAACCGCTCATGTACCACTCACATACACTCGTATGCATATTTTGATGGCACATGTGATTTGCTCTGTACGTGGACTATCAAAATATCATGTGAGTGTATGTGAACAGTTATATGTGATAGTAAATTTACTATTTTACTACGACGTTGGGGACACTTGGAAAGAAAAAAAATTTAGAACTAAATGAAACATTTTTCAAAATGTATTAGATTAGAATTAGCTTTTGTCTGTTTTGTAACGGTCTAAAAAATAACAAATACTATTATTTTTAACGTCGTCAGCGTAGATCGTCAACTATCTGCTAAAGATTCAAACGCTCCGTAACGGCCATAAAATTTGAGTTTCTTATCTCTCTGTCTCTCAACTAGTCCCACAGCTTCACACACTAAATAACCAGATCCTTCTTTATTTTAACCTAAAAATCATTAATTCATCCAACAATCTCTCTATTTCCATTACTTTATCTCTCTAAAAATTCATACTGTTTCTATACAAGTTATACAAGTGGTATTTCATTTCATTTTGAAGCTCTAAAAGCCGGCCATTTTATATACTGTAAAGTATATATTTCTATATACATTTGTCTTCGTTTAATTTGTCCTTGATTTCTTCGTTATTTCTTGTTTTTACTGTCAATTTCGATTTAGTTGAAGCATATACTACAATGTACATTTCTAATTTTTGAAATCGCGTAATTTTAAAGTAATTGTACTAAATAGTGATTTGTGCATGGTGCTTTTTCTGTTTTCTCAGATTTGATTTGAGTTTTTACTCGGTGAGTTGATATTCAATTTCAAGTACACTTCAATTAGGTTGGAAGATTGAGCTTTGAAGAAGAAGACGTTATTAGAAGAAATGGAGTCAAGAAGAGGGGGAGGAAGTTTGGTATCAATTTCGCCGTCTCAAACTCCGCGTTCGAGTGAGAAAGCGGTGAGAGATCTGCGATCAGAAGGAAATTTGAGTTTTAAGCATGATAATAAAGATAAAGGTGTGAATGTTCAAGTCATTGTAAGATGCAGGTAAGATTTGAATTTGATGAATGATTGGTTTTTATGGTGTAATTGTGTTAATTGGGTCTTTGTTGTTTAACTGGATTAAACTTATTGACTGATTATTGGATTGTAATGGGTGATTTGTTTAAATGTGTTTCAGGCCATTGAGTGAGGATGAAATAAGAGTCCATACTCCAGTTGTGATTTCTTGTGCTGAGAATAGAAGGGAAGTTTGTGCAATTCAGAACATAGCTAATAAGCAGATTGATAGAACTTTCATGTTTGATAAGGTTTGGCATCTATATGAATTCCATTATTTTTTCATACTTGCGAATAATTTGTGGTACTTGAAAATTTTATTCTTATGGTTTTCCAACAAATAATGTGGTAGTCTCGAAGAAATATCATCCATCGAGAATTTGTATAATATGTGATAATTTTTCTAGGTCTTTGGTCCGGATTCCCAACAAAAGGATTTGTATGATCAGACCGTATCTCCTATTGTGTTTGAAGTTCTCGAGGGCTATAATTGCACTATTTTTGCCTATGGGCAGACAGGAACTGGGAAAACATATACAATGGAAGGGGGAGCAAGAAAAAAGGTTAAAATTTTTCACTGTCCAAATGAAATTAATACTGCAAGTTACTTCCATTGATTTTTTCAACTAATAATTCTCAGTGTTCCTTGTTCAGAATGGGGAATTTCCGAGTGACGCCGGTGTTATTCCCAGAGCAGTTCGACAAATTTTTAATATATTAGAATCTCAAAGTGCTGAGTATAGCATGAAAGTTACATTTCTCGAGCTGTACAATGAGGAGATAACAGATCTTTTGGCTCCAGAGGAATGTTCAAAATTTATTGATGACAAATCCAAGAAACCCATAGCACTAATGGAGGATGGAAAGGGAGGTGTTTTCGTTCGAGGTTTGGAAGAGGAAATAGTATGCACTGCAAATGAAATATACAAAATTTTGGAGAAAGGCTCTGCTAAAAGGCGTACAGCGGAGACCCTTCTTAACAAACAAAGCAGTCGGTCTCACTCGATATTTTCTATCACAATTCACATTAAGGAGTGTACTCCAGAAGGGGAGGAGATGATTAAATGCGGGAAGCTCAATCTTGTAGACCTTGCTGGTTCTGAGAATATTTCGCGTTCTGGTGCAAGAGAGGTACAAACTTTTAAACAATGATAAAAATTTACTTTAAAAGTTTGTAACAATGTACAAATGTGAATTTGTTCTTGGTGTCTTGCCCAATGATCTCTGGAATATCATATTCATTATTTTACAATGGAGGATGGTTCATATAATCAAACTAATCCATTTTCTTGAAGGGACGAGCAAGGGAAGCGGGTGAGATTAATAAAAGCTTGCTTACACTTGGTCGTGTTATAAATGCGCTAGTGGAGCACTCGGGTCATGTACCATATAGGTATTATACATTTAAGTAGCTTTTTCGAATTTAAATTGGCATCAAGGATATGTTACATTCAGAGTTGGACACACAGCTAAAATGGTATAATCTCTTATGTCAGGGATAGTAAATTGACAAGGTTGTTGAGAGATTCCTTGGGAGGGAAGACAAAGACATGCATAATTGCCACAATATCACCCTCAGTCCATAGTCTGGAGGAGACGCTCAGCACTTTAGACTATGCACACCGTGCCAAAAATATCAAAAACAAACCAGAGGTTAGTATTTTGGCGACACATGATGACTTTGAATATCGCCCTTTTTCTTTTTTCCTCAAAACTTTTAGTGTTCTCACATTCTAAAAATTTACTGTTCCTCAGGAAAGACCTAGTATAATAGTTTTGTTGAATATAATTTCAGATTAATCAGAAAATGATGAAATCTACAATGATCAAGGACTTGTACTCTGAAATCGACAGGCTTAAACAAGGTTCATATCTGTTTAAATAAACTGTACTCCCTCCCTCACACCCCATCTCTCTTTATATCACTTATGATGTCATATTTACTTTTTCTCTATGTTCTAAAAGAGGTGTATTCTGCGAGAGAAAAGAATGGGATATATATACCAAAAGATCGATATCTTCAAGACGAAGTGGAGAAAAAGGTTAGTTCTATTCATCTAGATTGATAATAGTATTCACCCACTGAGAGTGTCTTGGTAAATATAAGTGTAAGCTTCTTTTCATTATCCTTTTCTCCAGGCAATGGCTGAAAAGATAGAGCGCATGGAACTTGATTTTGAATCCAGGGACAAGGTAATCTTGATATTATAACTTGCCTAGAACATTTCCTGATTCTCTTTGAGAAATTGGATTGCTTATAATTCATTTTTCTTGTAAACAGCAACTTATGGAGCTCCAGGGACTTCACAATTCTCAGCTGCTACTGACAACAGAATTAAGCGATAAACTTGAAAAAACAGAGGTAATTGTAGTAGAGTGGCATATTCTAGTAATCTATAGTTATCACCAACTATTGCATTTCCACAAAATAATTATTTACTTTTTCTTTTCCATTTTTGTTCTTCAGAAAAAGCTCCATGAAACTGAACATGATTTGGTTGATCTTGAAGAGAAACATAGACAAGCAAATGCAACCATCAAAGAAAAAGAATATCTGATATCCAATCTTCTCAAGTCTGGTGAGCCCAATATCATACGTTTGTACTCCACATAAAAAAGTTTTAGCCAGAAAAGTACTTGGCACCTTTGTGTTCTGAAGAAGAATGTCAACTTTACGCATATTCATGCTTTACCATATTTCTTCTTCTGGGATTACCAGTTTACCAACTTGTTTACGTAGATTGATAAGTCAATGCTATTTAACAGTTTGAAGTCTCCATTTATAAATTTTTGTTCTTCATCAGAGCGAGTACTTATTGAGCGGGCATTTGAGCTAAGAGCAGAGCTGGAGACTGCTGCGTCAGATGTGTCTAGCCTGTTCGCCAAGATTGGTCTGTATGCAAAATTATGAAATTGAATCAGGTCAAGGATTTTGCTCATAATGTTATTTTACTAAAAAAAATATCATTGTTGATTTTCCCAGAGCGCAAGGACAAAATAGAAAATGGAAACAGAATTCTTATTCAGAACTTCCAGTCTCAATTAGCTCAACAGCTTGAAATCTTGCATAAGACTGTGGCAGCTTCTGCCACGCAACAAGAGCAGCAATTGAAAGGCTTGGAGGAAGATATGCAGTCATTCGTATCCACAAAAGCAGAGGTACAATTTTGTAAGATGTAAACAAGATAAGAGATGTCTTCCATTGGGTGGCATTGTTAGTTGATACAGTATATCTTTGTTGCGTATATAGGCTACTGAAGAACTTCATGAAAACCTAGCAAAGTTGAAAATCATGTATGGTTCTGGTATTAAAGCTTTAGAAGATTTAGCAGGGGAGCTTGATGGAAATTCTCAGTCAACTTTCGGACATTTGAATAATGAAGTCTCTAAACATTCATCTGCTCTTGGTGATGTATGCATCTCTTGTTAATTACTTTTACAAAAACCTCTGCCAAATTTTATTCTATGTCTGTGTTTGACTTTCATCCGTATAATGCAGCTTTTTAAAGAAATAGCTTTAGAGGCTAATAAACTACTTAATGATCTTCAAAATAGTCTCTACAGTCAGGAGGATAAATTGACTGCATATGCACAACAACAGCGAGAGGTTAGCACTTTTTAAAGTTTGCTTTACCTATTTTTTGAGTGTATAGACCTTAATGATTTGAAGTATGACACTAGGTATATTGTTATTGACACTAAATACAGGCACATTCCAGATCTGTTGCTACCACACGATCAATTTCTCAAATTACTGTAAACTTCTTCAAGACCTTAGACATGCACGCATACAATTTGAATCAACTTGTAGAAGAAGCACAAACGGTCAATGACCAGAAATTATCTGAGCTTGAAAAGAAATTTGAGGTAATTAAACTTTTTACTTGAATTTGTATAATATAAACCCTTAAGTTTCCCATTTTAATGTCTCATTTTATATCTTCAGGAATGCGCCGCCAACGAAGAAAGGCAACTCCTAGAAAAAGTTGCAGAGCTGCTTGCAAGTTCAAATTCTAGGAAGAATAAACTGGTATGAGCACATTCTTCTTTAGTATAATAAATCTTAACTGAACTTCTGTTACAATTTGCCATGAAAGTTTACTTTAATGGTGGTCATTCTGAATGTATACTGTTTCAAGAATCCTACCCACTAAATTCTTAAACATACAACAAACTGAAAGTCTCGTGGCTGTTTCCTGGGTTTTTTCAGCGGTATGAACCTCAACAGTAAACTGTAAACTTACATGTAATTTAGGTGACCAAATTGTTCTATTTCTAAGATATGTATCAATAATTATATTCTTTCATCTGGATGTTATCTGTAGACAGTTATAGTCTCAACTTGTGTAAAATCAGTATTAAATGTTTTTGTGATAATCATATATCTGCTGCTTCTGAAGTTAAAATTGCAGAAAAGTTTTTGTGCAAGCCACAAAACTTGGGAAATTATTATGTATGCGTAATTTTTTTTAGTTCTTATCGATAGCTGAAATATACAGTTTTGTTCATGAACTTTACCAACAGGTCCAACAGTGAATGTTTTCTTTTTTCTTACTACAAATATATTTATTCATCCAGTTTGACTATGAATAATCCTTGATTAAGAGTGAATTCAGGACCGGTACTTAACTTATGGTAACACAAGTTAGTTTCACGTCTTTGACTTGTTAGATCCCATGTCAGTCATTCATTCAGAATATTTGGTGCATTGATTCAGTGTATCCTTATTTCCTCATAATCATAACATTTTGGTGCACTATTTATTGCTTCAATCATACTTTCTTAAGGGTAGTTGAAAATCTGAGCTTTTGTGCACGCCGTTCAGGTCCAAGCTGCAGTTACAGACCTTCGGGAGAGTGCTGCTAGCAGAACAGGCAGATTACAGCAAGAAATGTCAACTATGCAAGATTCAACATCTTCTGTCAAAGTCGAATGGTCTAGTTACATCGACAAAGCTGAAGCACATTATCTTGAGGATTCTGATGCAGTCGAAAGTGGAAAGAAAGATCTGGAGGGGGTTCTTCAGAATTGGTATGTATCAGCCACTTGTGATGATGATATTTATTTTTGGATAAAGGATGATGATATATAATTATGAACACATTTTATTCTTATTTTCCCCCTTCTTTAATAAACCTTAAATTTATTAGTCAATTATATGCAAATTGGCAGTTTACAAAAGGCAAAAATGGGACAACAGCAGTGGAGCAGTGCTCAAGAATCCTTTCTGAGTCTAGAGAAGAGCAATGCTGCTTCTGTTGATGAAATAATAAGGTTGACAACCTCTTGCAATAAATAGTATATGTTCTTTGGGGATCACATATATATGCATATTTTTATTAAATGTTCATCTTTTAGGGGAGGAATGGATGCCAATCAAATATTGCGTTCTCGGTTTTCTTTTGCTGTGTCATCAACTCTTGAAGATGCAGACATTGCAAGCAAGAATCTCCTTTGCTCCATTGATCGTAAGTATCTAGTTTGTGCAAGTGATGAGCCTTATTTGGCATTGAATAATAAATGGTTTTGTTTTTCAAATTCAAATTTAATTAACTGAATAAACCCTTGCAGATTCCTTACAACTTGACCATGATGCATGTGGTAATCTTGATTCTATGATTATTCCTTGTTGTGGAGACTTGAGGGAACTGAAGAGCGGACACTACCACAAGACTGTGGAGATCACAGAAGACGCAGGAAAATGCCTCCTAACTGAATACGTGGTAAGAATATGTTTCAGTCTTAGAAAGGAACAGAACAAAGATTTCAGCTACTTCATTCATTAGAAATATATTTTTGAAGCCACAAGAAACACAAACTCTTGTTTGCATTCATATTCATTAAGTAAAAGGGCTTGCTTTAGAATAGACTGTAATCTTCAATATAGAACCAATTAACAGATTCAGTTCCTAAGTTTCACTTTTTTCTTTCTTTTTTTTTTCATTTATGTTTTGTAATTTTTATTTTGGACAGGTTGATCAACCATCATGCTCCACACCGAGAAAGAGAGCATTCAACCTACCAAGCATCACATCCATTGAAGAACTCAGAACCCCTGCATTTGATGAGTTACTGAAGTCATTCTGGGACTCAAAATCTTCGAAGCAAGCCAATGGAGATGTAAAACAACATATCTTAGGGGATTCCAGAGTTCCCCTCACGGCTATAAACTAAGAAAGCGGAACATAACAGCAGTAAGAATAGGACTGTACAGTATATATATCTTTGTTTATTGATGAATTTTATTGTGAAGGAAGGGAATCTATAGTAGTTTTTTTCTTCTTCTGATTGATTCCCTTTGCTACTTTTTCAGTTCATTGAATTTTCCCAACTTATTACTACTAGTACAATGAGCTTTCATTGACAAGGTTTTTCAGGTGAATTTATTATTTTTTAATTCTATTTCTATTTTACTGGAGTACTCTCTATTTTTTTGTTTCTTTACATTACATGGGTGATTGGAAGAGTTTCAGTTCATGAAATAAAAATAAATCCTAATTGCTAACAGTTGACTGATTGGAAGAGTTTCAGTTCATTCAAATTGGTAAAGTCAGTCACTTGGGTTTGATTACTAAAAAATGAGATATATATATATATATATATATATATATATATATATATATATATATATATATATATATAGTCAAGATCTGGCCAGGTCTCCCGTATATTTGTTAAAATCCGAACTTTTATTGTGAGCCATGAGATGATATCCAACGGTTGGGAAAGAAACTTGTTAGAAAAAAACCCGCGGAGCTCCAGATTGGAACTGGTCACGGGTTATTCAGATCTGGGCGCGTCTCTCTCTCACCCATTTCACAAATCGCGTCTCTCTCTCTCTCAAAGCTCCGGACGAAATCAGATACAGCAACTCTGGCCTAAAGCTTCCGGCCAGAAAACTGTCATCAGACTCGGAGAAGGTATTTACCTACTTTTGGATCACCGATTCATGCCCCCAAACTGTGAAGGCTATAGCTAACAAAGCTCCTTTGGAAGTTTTGAGTCTCTCTGGATCTATTGCATATGCGCTCCAGATCTGAATTTTTTCGAGGGATCTTGATTTATGTTGCGAGGAAAGTTAGCAGCTCAAAAGAACCATTCTCCATGATGTTTATCATTATATTAGACAGCTATTAAAACAGGGGTTGGCTAGGGGGGGGGGGGGGCATCATCAGATTTCCTTGGTACTTCACCCCACTATTTGACAAGGATGTATCATAAGAATTACTATCTGAATATTTGCTAAAACAATACGAGAGCAAGTCTAATTTATTTTTCTTGATGTTTTCATAGAAAACAGCTATACAAGGTACAATTCGTCTTAACATTTGTTTCTAGTTTAGGGGTGTTTGTTTAGAGTTAAATTGCTAAATCGTCCGGAGCGTTTGTTTTAAATAAAAATTGTGAATGGTTTAAATCGGACAAATTTTTGGATTGAAAATCGATCAGATTTTTTAATTGAATGATCAAGTGTAATTTTTTTGAATGAATGAAGTATTTTATATTTAATTTTTTTATAATATTAATTATTTTATCAAGTAATATTAAATAAATTTATTACAATTTTAATTTTTTTTAAAAGGGTAAAATAATAAAAATTTGTTATTTAGATATTTCAGATATGTCAATTTTAGAATTTTGCTTTATTATTACTTGAACATTTATAATTATTTCATTCAATTTTATCAAAAACCCCCCCTTTGTTGCAATTGAAGTAGAAGTTACAATTGAAATATGTAGAGATTCCAAATACAACATACTTCAAGACAGAAGGATAATGTAAAGTTATCTGAATTTTACTAGCAGAGATGAATTTCAAGTAAAATATGCAACATTAATCAACCAATCCAGAAATGAAATTGGATCATAAACACGAGCCTGCTAATCTGCAACATATTTACAATAATGCTTAAATTACACCAATGTTTTAGGCACATTGACAAAAACAGGTAACATATCCAGGGGTCTGTTTGCCACTCTTCTATACACTTGGGAAAGCAGCCCCTAGCTCTATATTTCCAATATCCACAAGAATGTACATGAACATGAATTATATTTCCAGACAGAAATAACTCAGCCCCAACCAAGGGAAAACACTGGAAATTGACAAAAAAAATAAACAAAATAGAAGGGGAGATCACGGCTAGCAATGCATCTGGCAGCAGGAAGACTTCACTAGTCAGCTGGATGCCTCAAATTATTTTTCCCCTATGTTGAATGTCATTGTTGGTCAGCCTATATAATCAAAATGCTTCCCCTGCCACTTTTCTTGAAGCTTGCTTGGCGAATGCTATGAGTATCCATTACCCAAAAATCGGACACTGCCTAGTATACAAGTTATCGATCACACACGCATGCTCACTACTTTAATTTTTTATTTTTTGTCTTAGTTTGTACACTTGTGCAACAGTTAACACTAATGACTGTCACTTCTCAAGGCTGATACTCAGATAGTTCAGTGCATGTTTAATTCTTCTATGGATTCTCTTCTGGGTTACTGGTTGGGCTCTCCAAGGAATCTCCTGAATAAGACCCATCTGGCTGACGAATACATATATTCAAGTTGTTGTAGGGGAAAGGTTCCTGGATGATCCAAAATTATACACACGAGGTCAGAAGATGAATTTATTTAAGTATATGGCCGGAGCATAACTCTAAAAATTTAAGCAATAATTTAAAAATATAAAATATATAGTGTACAGATCAAGCTTCTACACAAGTTTTAATTTGGCTTCAGCTATCAAGATTGGAAATCGAAAATGTAGTCTAGTTGGATGAAGCACAAGGATTGCCACCCTTTACACTATTACACAGGGCCAGAGGGGTGTAATGAAAAGTCCCTTCTCTATCTAAACCTTGTAGTATTGTTGTTTTTTTAATTATGAGATGAGAGCATTACCAAATCATTGATAGGTTTCGTAAGGGTGATGAAAGATTATACTTTCTCTTTGTCAATTGGTCAGAAATATAATTAACATATAATTAGCTTCCAAGACGAGGATAAAAATTGAAGAAGTAATGATATGTAGAATAGCAAGGAAGAATTTTACTATAGAAACTGAAATATTTGGTTAGAGAAGCCGAGATAGAAAAGTTATGGAGCGAAGTTGAAGATGAGAAGAAAATATTTGACGTATTCTCCTTACCTGATCACCAATCCCTTGGCCCTCTGACTGAAAGAGGATTGGCCTACATCGCTTGTCTTCATTCATCAGATTTGAATTCTGGAAATGAGTAACAAGGCCTCCCTTGTCTTGGATACGTGCATATGCTAATGAAGCAACTTTTTCACTATTAAACTTTTCCCATTTCTTCCCATTAAATGCTTGCACAAGTTTTGAAATAATAATCATTTTTTAAAACTTCAAAAGAATAGCATAAGGAAATTTAAGCTTGTGGCTTGCTAGTCTAAAATGTGAAGACACGGAACTGGTCTTGGGAACAGTACCACTTCATGAATCAGAAGGTACACAAATACATATACCACCAGCTCGAAGTCAATTGAATAAATTCTAATAGGCAAAAGTATAATAATAATAATAATACTAATAATAATAAATCACCTCTCAGCAACATAGCAAAGGATAGGAAAATGAACTTGATAGAAAGAAACAATATGTGAGGGAGAAACCATGTTGATAAAGGCATAACCAACATTACATTTATTCTGCAGCCAAACAGGAAAACATCCAACAGTCATGATTCATGGCGAGGGAATATAGTATAGCTTATAATATACTATAATTAATTACCTTAAAATCAATTGGCAAGTACAAAAAATCATAAGTACCCCTGTGATATTCATCAATAGCTAACAGCAACATCTTTTAAGTGTACCTTAAAAAAAGAGCAGATAAGCACAAGTATCAAGATGCCAGCAATCTCCATAAGGATTACAGGTTCTACACTAACATACCATGAATTTTTAGTTTGTTCTTACTTGTTGGGGATGTTTTTTATCATTAAAGTAGTCCTATTATCTTGGTTCAAACAGATAATTAGAAAATACCCTAGATTTACTGCCTTACCCTAGATTTCATTCATTTGGTTCAAACAGATAATTAGAAAATACCTTGAGAGACAGAGAGACAAAGTTTTCTGGCCGGAAGCTTTAGGCCAGAGTTGCTGTATCTGAGATTTCGTCCGGAGCTTTGAGAGAGAGACGCGATTTGTGAAATGGGTGAGAGAGAGAGAGACGCGGTTTGTGAAAGGGAAATGGTCTCCCACATCTGAATAACCCGTCACCCATTCGAATCTGGAGCTCCGCGGTTTTTTTTCCAACAAGTTTCTTTCCCAACCGTTGGATATCATCTCATGGCTCACAATAAAAGTTCGGATTTTAACAAATATGCGGGAGACCTGACCAGATCTTGATTCTATATATATATATATATATATATATATATGGGAAGTGAGACATGCACAACGTTAGCTGTGAGCCCTTAAGCAGCTAACGCTCATCCAGCCGTCCAAAATTGAAGTTAATGACCCAGATGAGATCCCAGCCGCTAGAGGGAGTAGCGGCCATCAATAAATTTTAAAACCCACTGTGCTGGCCGCTAGAGGGAGTAGCGGCCAGGTCAAACGTTGTAGTTTTTCCTGGCCGCTACTCCCTTTAGCGGCCAGCACAGTGGATTTTAAAATTTTGGGCATTAAGGGAATTTCGCCCAGCCGCTAGTGGGAGTAGCGACCAAGTTCAGCTAGTGCGAGTTCACCTTATCTTGAACCATAGATCTAACATTTTACTCCATTTCCTTCCAATATATTTTTATCTAGCTCTTCTGAATCTTTTGCTAGTTTAGAATGTAGAAATGAATCGGAATATGTTCATGATGGTGAAAGTAGTAGTACAAAGGTAATGGTTCCTTATGTTGGTCAATTATTTTATAAATTAGAAGAAGTTGAATTTTTTTTAGATCCTATGCCCAAAAAAGTGGATTTGAGATTAGGATTGCTATGAGTCGTAAACATGCTCACAGTAATGATTTGACGTCAAGGTTATATGTATGTAAAAAAGCTGGTAGACCATTTGTTGTGAAGAATTCATTAGATGATGAATGTGATAACGATAAGAAAACAAGACAACGAGATATAATTGGTCGAACACTTTGCAAAGCTAGAATGTACGTTGTCCACAATAAGAAAGAAGATAACTGGCGTATTTCAGTTATTGAGTTGGATCACAATCATCAGTTAGTGACACCTACCAAAGTAGATTTGATTGAGACGCATAGAAATATTACGCCGGTAGCAAGAAAAGTACATAATTGATCGAACACTTTGCAAAGCTAAAAGGTGTTGGCCGCTACTCCCTCTAGCGGCCAGCATACAGTCATTTGGCCCCAGTTAACAAGCAGGATACCAACCTATACTTGTTAAACAACTTAATCACCAATATGCAAACAATATATAACAAATTAACCGATTAAGCACGTGATTAATACCAAAATCACCCAAAGTAATACCACCATTAGTTAAACAAAATGTTTCATCCAATCATTATAAAATATTACATGTTCAAGATTAACCTCTAAATAATTTGGTCTTTCGGTATTTCTCTAACCTTACATTTGAACAATTCATAAGCTATTCTATACCTAAAGACGGATACATCTTCAATCGACCATTTTTCTTTGCCAAGGTCAATATTACCCCGCACGAGGTAGTCAACGTACTTGCAAACAAATATGCCGCAATCGAAATAATTGTCCTGCATAGGTCGAGCCTTTGTTGTCTGCACCTTTGGAGGTGTACGAGGCCAATCACCGAACGGGTTACCCATTCGCAATATCAACGGTATCAATTGTATCTACAATAACACGAAAGTAGATTAGTACGTACATATATTGCGTGAAAACTAACTGACTGAATTAGTACGTCCATCACATGCTCGTATAACCAAATACCCGGTTGTAAAGAATTCATATCTTGGTGAGTCAACGTGTACCAGAGTTGAGGGTGCGAAATGGGAAATTGAAGATGATTGGGGGGAGTCTCACCGAAGAAGTTCTCGTTGATCATTCCAATCTTTGGCCCACTCAATCTTTTTGTTATGGACCCTTTAGGTCCATATGCTTCTACTGGAACATCATCCCCAATAAAAGAAGAACCACCCTCGTTCGTAAGCTGAGTAAGCTGGGACATATCACAAGTAGCCTGGGTGGTAGGGATGTATACGTCGACCTCAAGCGCAGGGCTGGGCCTCTCTATTGCTTCACCCCAAGTATAATCCTCCCCCCCACCCCTTACATCCGCATCATACAACTCATATAGTTGCTCCCATCCCTCTTTCATGTGATTGTATTCGGGAGGAAAGTCTTGCTTGAACTTGAAAAATTTTGTCCAGGAGAGATTTTGCGCCCTCAATCTATGCAAAAAATAACATAAAATAAGAAAAAAAACAAAATAAATTAGTATTGAAGAATACAATAGATTACATCACATAAATAAGCAATATAATATATTAATTGAATAATTTATAAAACTTTAACTTCCTTACCATGCTAACCATACAATGTTGATTATATACAGAACGAGGCTCGTAAGTAGTGTTGGAATCTCCTTCGCGTCGAGGGCGATGCAAGTGTCGTCGAGTAATTTTTTTGTACCACTTGAAGTATGTATCCATAGGGATAGTTTTTGCAACCTCTTGAACTTCTCCCTCAAGACAATCCATATATAGCTCCCACTCATCAATGTATTTTCTTCTCATTTGTATGTAATCTGGTGGCTCAAATGACTGTTCTATGGGTTATCTCAAAGCATCATTTCTCTCAGCTGGGGACGGAATGCCTTGGATATACCCATATTGCCTCATTACCCGGTCAGGCATTTGATACTCGACAATATCAAAATGAATCAATGGGACCCGGCCGGATCCTGCCAATCTAGCCTCATAATTAAAGTACCTCCAATCATCATCCCATCGCTGGTATGGCCGCCATACTACCACCCACTTAGGTTGCCTATCAAATTCGCCCCGGTAGAAAGATAGATGGTGATGGGGATCGCTTCGCCTATCACCATATTGACATATTGATGTTTGGCGGAGTACGCCCATGCTGTTGCTCTAGGGACCCAAAGTAAAGAGTTGGGCCTAGGGTTAGGCCTTCCAACCAGAAAACGCTCGTACGCCCAAATTTGTAACAAGATCACACAACCATTGACATAATTACTCTCTTTCATAGATGTTGTGTACAGACCCCGATATAAATATGACAAACATGCGGCACCCCATGCATATGTGACAGTCTTATTTGAATCATAAATAAAATGCATGTACCTAGGGTGTACAGTATTTTTTGACCTTGTGGGAAATAAAACCCCCCGCATAGCCAAAGGACATATGCCTTTGTATACATACCAACCACATCTCTACTTGCATTGTCTGGACACTTGGAAAATTTTTTATGTAACCAGACTAAAGAAATATCACGTCTTTTTTTCACATTATTCCATTCCCCAGCCCATTCATCCCCAAAGATTTCCATAAAATAACTTAATGGAGCATCAAATGAAGGACAAGTTAAGGGCTTACCCAATACTGGTAAACGAAAAATGAAATGGACATCCTCCAATGTTATTGTTATTTCACCATATTTCATATGAAATGTATTTGTCTCTGACTGCCATCTCTCAATCAAAGCAGATATAAGACTTACATCTGTTCTGGTTACTACTGCAGGATAACTAAATCCCTTAAACCCCCACGCCTCTAATAATTTTCTTTGTAGGCTGGTAAGTTCCCATTTATCATATGTAATTAAAGTAGATTGGCTTGACATCAGTGTACCCCTTTCAATCACATTCCACACATCTTCCGATACATGCTTTTCTTGAGCATAAAAGACATTGCGATCAATGGGTCCAGGCAGCCACTTGTCCATATTTACCTACAAATATCAATAACAATAAAACTTTCATTTAATGTCTAAATAAATAATTGACCAAAAATAATACCCAACAATAATGATAATACATACTATTATTTTATATATAGAAAATACCCAATTTATACATACATAATACTCAAAAATATACATACTATTATTTTATATATAGAAAATACTCAATTTATACACATAATTTGTATACATAGATGCATACCTACCACCCAATTTGTATACATTCATATAATAATACCAAGCTTTCATATAGCAATAATTTTTAAAATATTTAGCAAAATACGCATCTAACATGTCTATTTTGTTTCTAAAGATAATTACAAAAGCATAGTGGATAGTAAGACACTTACTTACCAGTTAAATTTGATATTGATGGGCCAAATTCGAGTAATTTGCAACAATCCCTTCACCTCATCTCTCTGTGCAGCGCCTTCTCGTCTCTCTGCTCAAGCAAACTGCAAACACAAATAGTGGAAAGTGTAGATCTGGTAAATGCTTGGCCGCTACTTCCACTAGCGGCTGGGCAAAATTCCCTTAATGTCCAAAATTTTAAAATTCACTGTGCTGGTCGCTAGAGGGAGTAGCGGCCAGGAAAAACGACAACGTTTGACCTGAACGCTACTCCTTCTAGCGGCCAGCACAGTGTGTTTTAAAATTTATTGCTAGCCGCTACTCCCTCTAGCGGCTGGGATCTCATCTGGGCCATTAACTTTAATTTTGGACGGCTGGATGAACGTTAACTGCTTAAGGGCTCACAACTAACATTGTGCATGAATTACTTTCCTATATATATATATATATATTGAAAATTTATTGAAGATTTTTCCTGAGGTGGGATATGGAGCAAGTAAAATTGTCCATGTTAATAACTTGAAGTCATTAATTAGTATTGATGGCATCGTCACATATATTAATTCTCTAAACATTTAAAATATAATAATAATTAAAAATTATGTAATTAAGAGATTATTAATTAGTTTAATATTTATGTAGAGGTGTTCATATAGTAGTGTACTTAAAATGATAACATGAATAATAAGAATTCAATATATTAGTAATACTAATATTATTATAACAATTCTTATTTCCTAAATTTATAATAGCCATTAGTATACAAAAAACTGTCTTTGTTGAATGTTTTTACACTTCACAATCAATTATTAGTTATTGGTATTGAAATTTAATGTATTAGACCCCCCTCATTTCCCGACTTTTGCCGTATGGTGAACAGAATCCTTGCTTCTTAGGCCTTAGCTAGCCAGTAGTATCCGTCTCCAACAGTGCATGGCTTGGTAAAAACATGAATGCCTGTATGAAATTACAAGGGAATGAACTTTGTAAAAACTGTACCAACTTATAACAACAATGAATCAATATTTCTTTCACAGGAAATTATAATGGTCACACATATATACAGAAAGATGACAGTTGTATCATTTGCAAACTCTTTTCAATTCAGAGAGTACACTGAACTATATTTTAATAGAAATATACATTGTGCATGAGATAATCACCTTCATTAAAAATTTATTGTCGTCAAAAACCAAGGAGACCGGGAGAGTAGAAAGAAACTATACATTGTGCATGAGATAATCACCTTCATTAAAAATTTATTGTCGTCAACAAGTTTCATTGTTCCACAATTTCGTGCTGCAATCAATATACCTGCCACCACATCTTCAAGGTATAACACATCCTGACTGGGAAGAGATGGCTTGAATGGAACTACACGGTGCCTGCAAATATATTAGTGTTATGCTTTGTAAGAAATATGAATAATTCTGGGAAGAAAATATGGAGTACATAGTTTTTAATGCCCTCTATTTGAGTACATAATCACAATAAAGAAAATAAAGAAGTATTTGCTGAGAAACATAGATGATGGAGATTGGAGAATGCCATTTATCCCAGCACAAGCTTTTTTTTACTGGTCATGGTGAGTTGTAATCTAGCAACTTCAAACCTTAATCTCAACACAATTCCACTTTCAACAAGAAGAATCACACTCTTTCCTACTCAACGTATCGACTTCGAACTCTTTCTTTGTATTATTCTGATAAGAAAAAATAAAAATCAATTTCGACTTGGTTTAACTTTTTAGTTGAGTCTACATCAATTTTTTTTTGGGAGACTTTGCTTTAGGAGACTAGTGTTGGTAAAGTTTGTTGGCTCGTTTGCATATATATGGTGGGGTTTTGTACTTTGTTTCTCTTTGGTATAACCTTTAAAATGACCCCAGCACATGTTAAGTGTATAAATTCTGTAAATTCCACGTACCCTGACGTCTAATGTGAGAAACATCAATTATTATACACTGCACAAAATCTAACAAAGGTGCAAAAGCACGCTTGTTTGACCTGCAGTTTTAGGAGTGATTACTTTTTTTCTTCAACCATTGGCTACAGGGATTACAATTATTGAATAGAGAGATGACCGGTTAGGATAGAATGAGGTCACTTAAATTGGGACAGAGGTATATCAACTTATCTCATATATCATCCATTACTCTTTTTCTGTAAAAGTAGAATATGCGCTATAAAAATAGGGAAAATTATTAGTTCCCAGATTTGCTATGTTTCCCTTTCCTCTTTTTTTCTCCATAAGTTCATTTTTCATTTATTTTCTTCAAAAAACATGAATATTAAGTACTGTGATAAATGTTGGAAAAACATTATTGCAACCGCGCTATTAGAAGCAAAGCTAGATACAAACAAGGAGCCAGAAATACGATGGAAAGTCTTCCAGTGCTCCAACTGGTCTTTTATATATATGATTTTAATAAGTAAAAGAAGACCCAAGAAATTATGCAAGACGCAATACCCAAAACGACACAATAAATGCTTCACAAGTATAAAAGATAGCACACACCCACAATCAACTATTCTAGTCATTGATGCACTTTCAAAAAATTAATAAAAAATAGACAGCAATAATTACCGAGTACAGACAACAGAATAGGCACATAGAAGCAAGAAATTACCTGAAACTTTTCTCAGGATAAGCTTGTGTGTAAAAGGTCAGCTGGTTGTTCTGTGCTGAAAGTTTCATCGTCAAAATCTTCGTTAGTGGAATTTTCATGACATAACAATCTGTTCTCTTGAACAGGATTTAATTCAAGAGCCTCCCAAACCATTGGTGGACCCGGATGCATGGCCCCTTGTTCAGATCCAATACCTTCAACGTTGTCTTCGTGATGTCTATTATCATAATACAAAAGATCCACTCTCTTATCATCATCTGCGCATGAAGGGTCAACATTGAGATCAGAGCTCATATCAAACCCGGTTTGGTCCCTGTCACCATTCCCATGATAAGCCACAGTCACTGTTCCCTGTTCAGATGGTTCAAGAGCTTCTTTCTTTTGCCTCTTCCAT
Organism: Panax japonicus; assembly: GCA_020205505.1. Classification (NCBI taxonomy): domain Eukaryota; kingdom Viridiplantae; phylum Streptophyta; class Magnoliopsida; order Apiales; family Araliaceae; genus Panax; species Panax japonicus. The sequence goes on along the minus strand of CM035109.1, from coordinate 67,840,406 downwards.
TTTTTAGTAGATGAAGTTCCATCATCTTCAAAATCTTCTTCTTCTCTTTCTCTATGTAAATAAACCCACAATTTCCTCTCCCCGTCAAATTGCACACAAGGATCGCGTTCATAATGCAAACGATCCAAGGCTCCACTAACAACTTGATTGACTTGTGCATCAGAGACATCTTCCACAATATACTGTGAATCTCTAATCAGAGTACAAACATCTGCCCTTGTTCCTATACTTCCAGGCAATCTTGCAGCTGCGTCTCTCACTAGACAAAGAATTGTAACATGCGGCGGACGATCACGTTTCAACATAAAATGGTCTCGTGCTTTTGAAGTTGGCTTACCACCACACCTTCTCAAGGGAGCTACGATAGATTTTCTACCATCAACAGCTGTGTAAGAGAAGGCCCTGTCAGGAATTGAATACCTGAGAACTTCCTCCCTGCGGAAATAATTTCTTACTTCGTCGGAGCTCGTGCTAATGGTGTTGAGACTCTTTTGAGCTCTTAGGTCTCTGAACCTTTCTTTATCATCTAAGTTAAGTTGCATCAGTGTCAAAGGAGGGGCAGGAAGACTACCTATTTGTTGAAGGGTCTCTTGACCACTCTTCAACCAATTAGCAAATGAGTCAACTAACTTCACAAGCATTTTGTGAGGAAGACCCCAAGCATCAGGAGAGGTCACCTCCTCAAAAACCTCATTATCTGATGAGCACTGAAGAACTGGACCAACCCAGGACCAACTTTTTGTAATTTTTTCATATAAAGCAAGTGTCTTCCAACCTTTAGCTCCTAAAGGCGCTGTTTTGGATGAAAATATCTTCAGAACACCTCTGACCAAATCCTGAAGCGGCTCTTGAGTCTCAAGGATACAAGGATCTCCAGGATTTGATCTAACACGGTTCACAATATCCTGAACAGTAAGAGATGGGACATTCACCTGCCCAGATTGCTCAGAGTTATTTATGTCCATGATGCCTTCCTGCTTTTCATCCTGATCCTCTCCAAGTATCAGTCCTCCATCATTCTTGTCATGACTCTTGCCTATGTCTAAAGAATCCTCGGGAAACACGGTGATCATTGCCATGCGAACAGCTGAAAGAAGATGAATAACTGAGAACGAGAATCCCGTGTGAACTGTAGGAGTAATCAATACAAAAGGCTTTTTCTGCGCTTTGCTTTCTAGATCAGCATCTTCTGCTGCTAATTCAGTAACAGATGGCTCAGAAACTCCTTTCTCACACGTACCAGTGGCATCCTCCAATTTTCTTTTCCCACGTTTTTTTGAGGGAGTCTTGTCATCAAATTGCTGCTGACATAGGTAATCATTATCATCTGTCTCATCCTTCACTTTCCCCCTTTTTGTCAAGGAGTTGCACTCCAATAACTGGAGATCAAATATTTCATGATGATCATCCTCATATGCTTCAATATTTTGACCTTTCTTCCACACCTTATCAATAACTTCAGTATCCCTTGCCAACGTACGTACTTTAAGTGAATCATCTTTGTTGCCAATGTAATCTTGCATGTAAGTTGACTGAGGGGTAGGGTAGTCGCGAATAGTTTCGGCTTTCTGCCTTTTCCCAGCAGGGTAGGGTTTCAATGATGATATTGAAAACCTTTGAACTTGTTCCCCTTCCCCTTGAAACTGGCCATTCCTTCCAAACTTGTACTGTTCTCCCCAATCATCATCAAAGTTCACCCTACCAGGTTCAGTGAAAACACTGCCTTCTGGGCCTTTAGTTATAGAATTAGTCAACTGACTAATATCATGCATATTACTTTGTTGC